>JAJJLU010003748.1:0-33668 GCA_023807065.1 Isotricha intestinalis
TTTATTACTTTTATTTTATTTTTTATTAAATTTTAATTATTATTTTAATTGAATAATTTATTTATTATTGTATATTATATTTTAATTAGTTTTTTTTATTTCTTTTTTTGAAAAAGCAGATGAAGGATTATAATTTTTTTTTGGAATATTCATCATTAATTTCTTACTAAATTTTTCTTTTCAATAATTTTTTGGAGCTTCATCTATATTTTTTGGTGAAGGAAAAATTTTTTTAATTAAGAATTTTTTTATTTTTTAAAAAAATATTTTAAAATATATCTGACCCTAATTTTTTTACTTTTAATTCTTTTTTTGATTATCCTTGGTTTCCACTTTGAAAAACAATATAAAAAAATTCTAATAAAAAAAATTTATTAGAGAAAAAATTACTTAATAGCTAATAAAATTATCAATTATTATTGAAAATTTAGTTTTCATTTCTTTTTTATATTTTATAAAATAATTACAATTAGAATTAATATTATTCATATTATATAAAGAGTTTATTAGATATTTTTTTTGATAAATTGAAAAATCAATTTAAAAGCGATATCTGATAAATAAAAATATATAAAAAAAAGGAAAAGAAATTTGAATAAGAATTTTGAAACTTATAATTAATTTCATCAAGAATTTAAACCCTTTTATTTACCTTTTTATTTTTTATTTATTTAAAAAATAAAATGTTTCTGTCATTATATTCTATATTTTAATATAAATTTAAAAAAATTTAATTAAAATATATATATTTAAATAATATGTAAATTTGAAATTGGGAATTAAAATATATGTTCTATTTTTTAAAAGTTTGTTACAATATAAGGAAGAATGATAATATCATTAACATCACATAAAGTGATGTTATTACAAAGGCTATTAAAAAAATTTATTTTATTTTTTCATTTTTTTTAAATAAAAGATAATATAAAATAAAAGGTAAATATGAAAAAATATTACCTTTTCTCCTTAAAACATTAAACTACTTATAAGCAATCAAACTAACATTGAAAATGTATATAATATTTTTAATTATATCGACAATAATAAACTTTTTTTTTTCATTTCAAAATGAATAAAGAAAAAATATTACAAAGAGTGAAAATGAAAAAGGAAATAAAAAAAAAATGAATTAAATAAAATTCATTTCTATGATATTAAAAAAATTAAGTCGTAGTTTTTATATATTTTGGTTTTTTCTTCAAATTGAAAAATGGATTTATTTTCTATGGTAATGGGAGGAATAGGAACAGATATTCTTTTTTATCCTTTGACAACAAATGAATATGAATTGTTTAAAAATCATAATGGAATTACAAAAAGAAAAAGAATTATTAGAGAAAATTTATGAATATAATGAATTGAAAAGGATGGAATACAATTTTAATTTCAATAATTATATGATATTTATTTTTTTTTCTACTTATTCACAAAAAGTAAAAAGACATTCTTATGAATATACAGAAATGAAATCTTATGAAAATAATTCAGGCAATATAAAAATTTATTCAATTAAATCTAAAATGATTGATTTATTTTTAATTATGATATTTACTTATAATTTATATTTATATAAAAGGATTTCAAATTTCTTGGATTAAAAGGTGCTTTTGATTCAAATTAGATAAAATTTTAATTTAATAAAATAACATTTAAAAAATTTTAATTTGGTTTATTTTATTTTATATACTTTTTATCACTTTTAATTAATTCATTTGATTTAAACAATTTTTTTAACAATTTCACCAATAATTACAGTTTTTAATTTATTAAATGAATTTTTCTTTTTCATATATTAATATATATATAGAAGAAGATTGTGTTTTTATTTTCATTACAAGAATTTAAAAGTTTTCTTTATTGATTATTATTTTTTATCTTATTTTTTTTATTTTGGAAAAATTTTTTCTTTTTTTGAATTAAAAACAAATTAAAAATTTAAGAATAATTTATTTTTATATAATCAAAAAGCATTTCTTTTTTTTGAATTTAGATTTAATAAAATTTTCAAAATCTTCTTTTTAAAAATTGAATTATAATATAATTAAACTTTCTATATATTATTATGAGAAAATTTATTGAATCTAAAGTTATTGAATTTATGTATAATATTTAAAAATAATGAAATAAAAACTTATATTTTTTGTCTATAAAAATTTCATCAAAAAAAAACTATAATTCAACAACAAAACTCATTTATTAAATTTAGAAAACCTTAAATTAAAAAACAACAATCAAAAAAATGATAAAATTCCAAAACCAAAGAAAATAAGGAAAATAACTCCATCTCCAATATAATTAAGAATAAAACCAAATAATAAAGACAAAAACTCATCTTTTGTAACAACAAACTCATATCGTCTTTCTCCAAATCAAAATAACATAAAACCTAAAAAACAAAAACAAAGAAGTATAAGTGAAAAAGATAATAGAAAAAATACAATTTCTGATTCAATTTCTAAAAGAAATACATCAAATAAAAATGATATAAATAATAATCGTTCTATTTCATTAAATGAATCTTCAATAATTAATTCAAATTCAATGATATCTGAGCATAAAAGTTATAATTAATATTCTCCTAATAAAATTCATTTTTCATTTTCAAAAAAAATGCAATTCAAATTCATTCTAATCATTTAAATTCAAATAATTCTCCAATATTATCTTTAAGTATAAAATCAAAGCAAAAAATAACAATTAATAAAAAAACCTTTTCTCCTTTTTGTTTTGATGGAATTAATAATTAAATAAAAAAAATAAAACCATTAACTCAATTTTATGATAATTTAAAAATAAATTCTTTTCAATCTAAAAAATTTTCCAAAATTTTAAATCCAAAAAATTTATAAATATAGTAAAATCAAGTTCAAAAAATTTTAGTAAATCAATAAAAACAAATACAAGTAAAAATATATCCACATAAAATACAATAAATTTAGCAAATAATCACATTCACAAAAAAAAAAAATAAATCAAAAAGTAACAAATAAAAAAAACATAAAATCAATAAATTCTAATAATTCAAATATTAAAAACATAGAAAAAGAAGATGAAAAAGAAAAAACACGTTTTCAAAATATATTAATAAATGGTACAAATACATCATTTTCATTATTAAATATAAAAGAATCTAAAAATAATATAATAAAAATATAAAATGTATTCATGATATAAGTAAAACAGGAATATCAGGTGATGAAAAAAAAGTAAATCAAGATAATTATTTCATATTTAAAAATTTTGCAAATTCTTTTTCAAATATATATATGGAAATATGTGATGAACATGGTTATTATGGTCAGGAAGTAAGTGAATATATAAGAGAAAATTTACCAATGGATTTAAATCACATAATAAAAAAAAAATTTAAATGTCCAAAAAGACAATTTAACTTAAATGATGACAGAAATATTAATAAAAGAAAATGAAAATTTATTAAAAAAGCCAAATATAGATACAAATTTATCAGGAACAATATGAGTATCTTTAATATATACTCCAAAACAATTATAATAGCAAACATAGGTGATTCTATATTAATATTAGGTAAACAATTAAAAAATAATATATGGGAAAGTGAAATATTATCAAGAGATCATAAACCAAATATTCCAGAAGAATCCCAAAGAATAAAAGAAAAAGGAGGAAGAATTATCAAATGAAAGATGAATATGGTAATTTTATAGTACCTTTAAGAGTCTATATGAAAGATAAAGATATGCCTTGGCTTAGCTATGACCAAAAGTTTTGGTGATTATTATGCTACTATTGCTGGTAATATTTATATTCCTGAAGTTAAAGAAAGATTCTTTTGTCAAGAAGATAAATTTTTGTATTTGAATTTGAATAATTTTCTAAATTTTTTATAGTCCATTTTAATCGAAATTATCCAATTTCTCCATTAAAATCTTCATTAACAATAACATGAAAAGGAATAATAAATTGAGTATTTGATAAAATTATTGTTCAAAATTTTTTTTCTAATAATTTAGTAATAGGTGAAGAAATATTAATAAAAGAATTGAAATGTCATCAATTTAATATAAAAATGAATATAATTTATCTCAAATAAAGACAATAGTGAGAATGAGAAGTTAAATGAAATTTTATTAAAATACTTATATAATTTATTTTTATTACTATTTATATTGGTGTATATATTTTTAGAATAAATATTATGAAATTAAATCATAATTAGATTTAATTTTCCCTTTATTAAATGGATATGATTTTAAATATTTCAATTCATTTTTAGTTTTTTCATAAATATTTTTTTGAGTAATGATTAAATGAAAAAAGAAATTTAATTGTTAATTAATTTGTTGAATAAAAGAGAGTATTTAGATATATCCTATATATATGAAATAATTTGTTATTTTAATAAAAAATCATATCTTTTATAATCAAAAGATATTTATCAAACATTAAAGATTTTTTAATTTTAAAATTACTAAAATAAAGAAATTTAAATAATTTAAAAATATTTAAGATACGAAAAATGTTTATTTTTATTTTTAACATTTTTAGTTATTTAATTTATATTGAAAAATTCAATGATTTTTCAAATTTAAAAATAATATTTATAAAATTCTGATATACAAAAATTTATAAATAATATAATTCATAATTAATAATATATAATATATAATAAAAATATATAAATAATATTAATTATTTGATAAAAATTAATAAATTATTTATCAAAATAACTAACAATAGAATTAAAATCATTTTCATCTTTAATATTAATAATTTGAATATTTTGAAAAGAACGTAGATCTTTTTCAACAAAATCAGAACATTCTTCACTTTCTTCATTTTCTGATTTTGACTCATCAATTTCCATATTATTTTCATCATTATTTTTTTCTTTTTTTGAAATACATCCAATACCAAATTCTTTTGGCTTTTTTATAAAAACATTCATTATAAAAATTAATAATATCTTTATTTCTTTTTAATACAATTTATCATTTTTTCAAGAATGTCAAAAATATAATTTCCAGAAATAATTTGTCCAATATTTCTTTTAAATTCACTTAATAAATTATAATCTTTTTCTTCTAAAAAAGTGATAACTGAATTATTATAAGATTCAAAATCTTCATCTGAAAAATTATCACCATCATTTAAATCATAATCACAAAAAAATTTATTTATTTTTTCTTTAATTTCATCTGGTTTTTTTATAGATTGAACATAAAAAATCATTCCAGCAACTGTAAATTCTTTTTTTATTGAAGTTTCAACATTATAACCTAATTGTTTGTTTTATTCTTAATTCATCATAAAAGTTTTCGTTTAATATTTGCTCTAATAAATATAATAAACAATATTTTTTTATTTCTTTTAAATTACAAATATCTCCTATTTGAAAATATGGTAATAAACAATTATTTTCATTTTCTAAATCTTCTGATTCAAAATAATAATTTATTCTTTTTTCATTTGGAAAATTCCCTATTCTTGTTTTACGAATAGCATTATATGTTAGTGCTTTTTTTTCTGTGTTTGGATTATTAAAACTTAATAATTGATTTTCCACAAAGTATATTATTCTTTCTGCATCTTTTGGAATAATATTTTCTTGAATTAACCATTCAATTTTGTTTTTGAATATAAATTATTTATAAAATAAATAAAATCTTCTTCTATTAAATTTTTTTCATTTCAATATTTTAATATTTCTTTATATTTGACAATTTGGTTTTTATAATATTGATAAGGTATACGTACGAATTTAGAAAATTTATAATTTGATTGTTCATCAACTGAATCTAATTTTTATTTTCAAGAATATTAATGGCATCTTTTAATTTAATTAATAGTTTATTGTTAATATTTTTTATTTTAGTAATATCTTTTAATTTTTGTACTTTATTAAAAATTTATTTAGCCAAATTTTCAATTTTATCACTAAAACCTATAATATCAATATTAATTTTATTAAAAGTAAAAGAAAATTTAATGGTGTTATCAAATAATTCTCCAAATAGTATTCTTCACTTAATTCTTCTTCTAATAAATTTAATAATAAATTGCAATAATTTTTAAAAGTATCATATTTAAATTTAAATTTGAAATTGAACAGATACAAGAAATATATACTTTTGGTATTTTAAAAAAAATATCTGGTTTATAATAAATTGTATGATATGAATCAACAATTTTTTTAGGATATTTATATTCTTCTGGATTAATATTATATTGCTTAAAATCAATTAAATCAAATTTTTCAGGAATAAATATATTTTTTTCAGGATAACCTAAATCAAAATTACTTATATCAATTAAAGGAAAATCATTGAATTTTTCTTTATAATATTCAATTCCCATCCAATTCTCAGTTATATAATTATATTCTTTTTTATCTTTTGAAAGAATATATATATTTAAATTTTTCAAAGTGAGAAAATTTAATGTTTGTTTAATTAAATCAGGTTCATAATCTTCGATAATATAATCAGAATAAATAACTTTATTTATAGGATAAAGACTTAAATTTTGTGATAAATTTGCACAGTTTTCAATTGGATCATCTTTTTCATAATAATCAAAAGCAATTTTTGAACATTTTTGGATTTCCCTAAAAAAATTTTCATTAATATCATTATTTTGAAGATATTTAATATAAGATAAAATAATAGAAATGATTTCATTAATATTATTATATCCTTCTTTAGTTAATTTAATATGTATTTCAAATTCAGTGTAAAAATTTCCATTTACATAATATGAAGTTAATAATTCTATTATATAATGTTTTTTTCTTAAAAAAGAAGTTAAAGAATGACTTCCTTCATGTCCTAAAATACTAGTAACATATTCAAAAGGTTTAGATTTATAATATTTATTATAATTAACATTAATAACCCAATATAATTTTAAAATATAATTATTTTTCACAGAAATAACTTTATAAATATAACCCATATTATTTTCATCATATAAATTTAAATTATTATTGACTTGATTAATATACTCTTTATCTTTTTTAATCAAAGAAAATTTTTCAATAATTATATTATTAATTTTTTCAATAGGAATATTAGATTGAACACAAAGACTCATTTTATCAGGAGTATAAAAGGATTTATAAAAGTTAATAACTTTATCTCTAATATCATTTCTTTTTAAAGTTTTTAAACATCCACAAATGAATTTATTAAAATTACTATTTTTATATCCTTCTATTACTTTTAAATGTTCAATTCTTTCATCATCATCTCTAATATCCATTTTAAATTCAGAATGAATAGCATTTATTTCTTTTTCTATTAAATCTTTATTAAAAAGAGGACAAATAAAAAATTGAACAAACATATCTAAACTTTGTTCAAAAGCTTCATTAGAAATATCATATTGAAAATTAGTATTTTCAATCGAAGTATATGCATTAGAAGAACCTGAATTTTTATTAATATAATCGTCAAAAGAATTATTTTTTGGATATTTTTCAGTTCCTAAAAAAAGAGAATGTTCTAAAAAATGAGCTAAACCATTTATTTCATTTGGTTCATATGATGAACCTATTTCTATATTCATAGATACTGCACCTGTTTTTGAAGAAGGATCTCTTATTATTAAATATTTTAAACCGTTTGATAAGGTATTTGTGTAATATTCATTTTTATCGTTTTGAGATTTTATTATTGTTGTCTCAGACATTTTCTTTTAAAGTGGATAAATGATTAATATTTAAATTTTTTATTGATAAAATAATTATACAATTTATATTTTAATTGACAATTTTTAAAAATGTGATAATTGAAAGATTGAATTATTGGTCATTGATTCATTAATATTATATTATGTATTGAAAATATTTAAAAAATCTTAATTTAATTCTTTTATAAATACATACATATTTCATTCCATATGATTCTTATTTTTTCTTTTGGCCAATATATTACTATTCAAATAATGTAAAACTAATATGAATAAACTTAACTAAAAGAATAACTAAGATTCAAGGAAAAAAATACCCTTCAAATGATTTTTCAAATGATAATCTTGTTGAAATAAAAGAAACTCTAATTTTATTAACTGATATTGATATTTATCAAAAACTTTTTAATTCTTTTTTGTTGTAAGAAATTATAATATTTTTCTTAAATTTTTATTTTAATTTCTTAAATCGAATGAATAAAGCGATTAAAATTTTATATTCAGAAAAAAGAATAAAGTTTAATTTTTTAGGCATAAATAAATAAATCAAATAAATTAAAAATTTATAAATAATTGAATATATTTTTAGTTTTAAATTTAATACTTCTTTTATTAAAAAAATTTAACAAACAAAATATTGAATTTATAATTTAAATTACTTTTATTTTTTTGAATATATTTTTAATTGGCATTTAAAAAAAATAATAATAATATATTATATTTTAATCTCGAATAAATAATTAAATTGACATTTTATCTAAAACAATTATTATTAATCAAAAAAATATATTTTTTCCAATTCGATAAATGGATTTATCAAAAGAAAAATCACCAAGTTTAAGAAGTTTAAAAAACTCTCAAATAGATAATTCAATGAATATAATTGATTCTCAAAAGTTAAGAAAAACATATTTAGAAATATTTAAAGATAAATTAAATTACGTAGGACCAAATTTTCAGTTAAGTGAAAAGCCAACTGGAGCCTATTCAAATTTATATAAAGATGGAATTAGAATGTTTGATGAGATTGAAAAGAATAATAATAGTAATTTTAGTAGTTTAAAAAATAGTACAATTGCTCCTTCAAAATCAGAAAAAAATGTTTCATATATGGGTGGTAGAAAAAAACTTAAATCTCCTTTTAAAAATAATTTATCAAAAAATCCTTATGAAAAACTTAATTTTCCATATAATATAAATAAGAGTATGGATAAAAAAAAAAAAGAAAAAAAGGCTAAGAAAAAAATAAAAAATGAAGATGAAATTTTATCTAAAACTATAAATAGTGAAAATGGAAATGAAGAAAATATAATTGATGAAATTGAGAAAAAATTAGATCCTGAAATAGAAAATAATAATTCAATTGAGAATAATAAAAAACAAAAAATGAAAAAAATAATGTTTAATGATAATCCTATTTATAATGATAAAAAAATAGAAAATAGAAATAATTTATTTAGAAAAACTAATGAATATGATATTAAAAAATATAATCATGTTTATGGAGTAAATACTTTTGGACATAATAGAATATTATCTTTAAAAGAGTGGAATTTTAAAAACAATCAATTTGAAAAATTAAAATTTGATTTATATGGTAAAAATCATTTCAATTTTAATAGATTTTTTGATAATGATAAATTATTTTCTAATTATAATAATAGTAAATCTAATTTTCATTTTGGGAATAATAAAGGATTTTTTCAAAATTTATTTTCTTCTGGAAAAAAATTTCATTTTAAAAATTATAAAAATCATTATTCTCATTTATTAAAACATAGTCATTCATGTATTAATAAAAAATCTAAATCAGATAATTTTTTTGATTTAAATCATCCTGAAATTAAAAAATTTTTAAAAAAATCAAAAACTTATGATTTTTTATTTAATCATAAAGATTTAAGTTTAATCAATGATTTATTAAATGATCTTCATTATAATTTTTATAAAACAAATGGAATAAGAAAAGGAATATTAAAAGATTTTAAAAGTAATTCAATTTATAAAAGAAATCCTGCTTTAAAATATCAAAACAATCGATTTAATACAATGGATCATTTAGACAAAAGAAAAAATTTAAAATTTAAAAATGGATATGATAATAAAAGAAAAAGTCTTAAAAATTTATTATTAATTAATGGAAAAAGAATTGATGATACTTATTTAAGTTTTTTTGATTCTATTCAAGCTGATTATTTTAATAATGATGATACAAATGAAAGAATAAATTTATTAATACATAAAATTAAAAAATCAAATCTTGAAAAAAATAATATTTTAAAATGTTATCAAGAACAATGTCAAAAGGATTTAAAAGAATTACAAAATGAAAAAAATGATTTACAAGAAAAAAAATTTTCCTATTTTAAAGAAAAAAGATTAAAAAAAGTAAATGAAAAATTAAAACCAAAAAGTAGAAATAGTAATATTAAAAAAGGTCATAGTAAAACTTTATCAATTAATTTAAAATCAAATAATAAGAATTTAACTCAATTCGAAAATTATAATAATAATGAAAATTTAAATAATAATTTTCAAAAAGCAAAAAGTAATATTAATTTATTAACTGAACCAACAACAAATAAAGATTATAATAAAATTAATTCATCTGAAAGAAATTATAGAAATTGGGAATTTTCAACATGTAAAACTGAAAGAATTGATTTAGAAAATAATAATAATCTAAAAAGTAGAAATAATAAAGCAATTTGTAGAAAAAGTTTGAGTGATATATTTGATTATAAAAGAAATAATGAAATTTCTGAAAAAAATGATTATATAAATAAAGTAAAAGAAGATTTAGAATATTTAAAAAAAGAAAAATTAAATAAAAGTACTTCTTATTCTGCAAATAATTTAAATCAAATCAATAAAAAAATTAATATAATGCCTGTTAATAGTCTTAAAGATGTTGTTGAAATGAAAGATTTTTATTATAATTTAAACACAAAACTTAAATGAAATAGATAAATAAATATTATGTAAGTATGGTTTAGTTCTTATTTTTTTAATATTTTTTATTTTTTTTATTTTTATTTAATTTGATTTTATGATGTTATAAATCTGAATTATCAACTAAACTTATATGAGAATACTTTAATGATTTTCCAAACTTTATTAATTATTTCTTTAAGTTCATATTAATCTTTATTTTATATTCATTTTTTATTATATAATTTATAAACACTTTTCATTTGATTTATTAAGAGAATGCATTTTATATTTATAATTATTTATTATTTAATTTTCTCCTCAAACATATTTTTAAAAATTCTCTTTTTTGATTGACACTTTTTTATAAAATTCATTCAATTAATCTTTTCTTCTTAAACCTTTTATTTATGATTTTTATCTAAATCATTATATATTTACTAAAAGAAAAAAAAAGTCATTCAATTATAGTATTATTCATTATTATATTTAAATTATAATATTCTCAATTTAAATCAACAATTTCTTTTTCCTTTAAAGAAACTAAATTATATATAATTTTTCAATCAATTTATTTGTTAAATTTTATAATAAAAATTATAATTAAATAAAATAAATGACATAAAAAATTTATAAAAAATAAATTTATAATACAAAAAATAAAATATGAACACTCCCTTAAACACAGATTTCAACAAATCAGAATTAACAAGAGATTATGTAAAATGCAATTTATAATATATTATTTAAAAAATAAAAATAGAATCCAAAAACTAACTTTCTATCATCAAATATAGAATCCAATGAAAATTCTTTAAAAGAAACAATATGGGAATCCTTAAAAAGAGATTTAACAAGAATAATATTAAAAATGAAAGTAGTAGCAGTATTAACAAGTAATGAAGAAAAACAAAAAGAATTACGTCAATGGGATTTATGGGGTCCATTTATAATATGTTTAATATTAGGAATAATATTATCGTTTACTTCAAAAAAAAGTTCTGGTTTAGTTTTTTCTACAATTTTTATTATAATTTGGATAGGAGGAATTATAATAACAATGAATTCTTCTTTATTAGGAGGAAAATTATCTTTATTACAATGTATATGTTTATTAGGTTATTGCACTTTTCCTTGTGTTATTTCTGCTTTGTTAGTTAGAGTTATATTAAAGTTTCTTCCTGGAATTGGGAAATTAATTATTGTTTGTATTTCTTTTTATTGGTCTACTAAAGGTATATTTATTTTATATTTTTTTTATTTTTTTAGCTTCTGTTTCTTTTATTAGTCAAAATATTGAAGAAAGAAAAAAAATTTTGGCTGTTTATCCTGTTATGCTTTATTTTCTTTATTTGAATTATTATGTTTTGGTGTAAATTTTTTAATTTTTTTTATTTTTTTTTTAAATTTAAAGTTTGAAGAAATAATAAAATAAAAAAGGAAAAGAATAAAAAGAATAAGCAGTTAATATAAAAAAAAAATAAAAAAAAATCTCAAAATTTTTGAAAAGATGTAAACTATTATAAAAATGAAATATAAAAAAAGAATGATATTTAATCAACAAGTAAATTATAAGAGATTTATCAAAACCTATAAAATTAATAGATAATTTATTTATTGAGTAATATCAAACTAAAAATATTACAGGAAAATAATCCATATATTACTTGTAGTTAAAGGAATTATAAATATTTTTATGATAGTTAATTATATATAATATAAAATTAAATAATATTTATAATATTTCATTAAATTGTGTTTTTATTTAAATGTTAACATGAATATTTATTAAAATTATTATTTTTCATTCTTGATTATGTGAATTAGAAATACTTATATTTCTAATAAAGATATATAAAAAAGTCTTAAAGAATTAGAAAATAAATTAAATATATAAATAAAAAAGACAATATAAAAAAAAAGAATAAAAACCAATAATAATTTATTTATATTAAATAATAAATTAAATATTTTATATATTTATTTCATTTTTAATTTTATTTTCATTATTATCATTATTATTATTTACATTATCATTAAAAGGATTTTCACTATTTTCAGTATTTCTTTGAGAATCATTATTAGAAGTATTTGTATTTTTTGTAATTCTTTTAGCAATATTATTAAATCCAGTGGCAATTCCAACTCTTAATTGAGCAAAAAAACCAACTAAAGCTTTTTTAATTGTTTCATTTTCTTTTTGAGCAAAAGAATATTTAAAAGAACTAAAAAATGAAAAATAAATAAAATCAATAAATATAAATATAATATCACAAAATATTAAAATATAAAATTTTTGTTCTTTTCCTCTTTCTCCAAAATCAGGAGAAATAACACAAAATAAAACACAATCAAAAGTAATACAAATAGTATTTAAAATGAAATAAAAAGCTAATAATTTTTTAATAAAATTTTGTTTAGTTTTAATAAAAGAAATAAATTCAGATTTAATATTTTCTTCAAGTTTATTTAAATCATCTTCAAAATTTATTTTATTTAAAATTTCATGAGTTTTTGGTAAATTTTTTAATATTAAAAAACCATTAATTGCTTTTGGAATATGTGGTAAAAAAAACCAAACTTTTTTCATATCTTTTGTTGAAGAAAAAAATAATATAATTGATAGAAAAAAAATAAAAATTTCAAGTATACTATACCAAAATAAGTATCCTTGAAGTGTTTGAAATTTCATTTCTATTTTAGTCATTATATTTATAAATGTAACTGTTTCTATTTTTCCTTGATTTGAATTTTTATTTTTTAAATAAAGTTTATTATCTTGATTCACTTTACTATTATTTAAATTTATTGTTTCTTCCATTGAAAAAAATCGAAAGTATTATTTTTTAAATTTGGAATAAAAATTTTATTTTTTTTTTTTAAAATAATATTATTTTTTTTCTAATTTTTGAATTAATTAAATATATAAATTAAATTTTTAAATTTTAATAAAAAAAATTTAACTAAAAAATTACTGAAATGATAATAAATTTATCAAATACTGATTTTGAAAGGAATGATACATTAGAATCAAATTTAAACGTTTCAACACACTCAAATCATATTTCCTTTAGTAACCATAAAGAAATAATTCAATTAAAAAATGAAATAAAATCAAAAGGAGTATTAATAAATCATCTTCGTTTTGCAGTTTTAACTGATTTTAGAATTTTAATCTATGCTGATAAAAACACTTTTCTCAAAAAGAAAAAGCCCAAAAATAATTTTAATTTATTTGAACATGATTTTGAAGTTGAAGGAAAAATATTTAAAATAATTAGAAATAAAATCACTTTAAAAAATTATTTTTTTAGTTCTGTAGAAATTGCAATTTTTTGGTGGGAATCTATTAATAAAATTAAATTTGGAGAAAAAATAAATATATCAGGAAGTCAAGTTATTGTTTATGATTCAATGATGGATACAACAAATAATATGAATATTTCAACAATTCAAAAAGAAAACATTAAAAACATTACAGAAATTAATGAAGAAAATATTATAAATAATATCACTGAAAAAACAATAAAAAATAAAACTAATTCAAATGGGAATATTATTAATAAAGATGTTTTAACTGAAAAAAGTTATCAATATGACAATCAATCAAATGGTAATATTGTTCATAATATTATTAATGAAACAATAATAAATGAATATATCATTAGAAAAAAAAGAAAAAAAGATTCATCTCAATCTTGTATATTAAATAATGAAGAAAATAATGATATGAGGAAAAGTATTTTAAATGGAAATGTAAATGAAATTCATAATAAATCCTTATACACAAATAAAAATTATAGAGGTAAAAATTATATTTCAAAAACTGTTTCACCAAATAGATTAAATAAAACTAAAACAAATAAAAAGGTTCATATTGAAGAAGATAATAATAGAAATTATTTTTTTGATGTTAATAATGGACAAATTGAAGAAATATATAAAAATGAAACTAAAAAATATAATGTTGGATATCCTGAACTTAAAAAAAAGGAAGAATCTATAAATGAAAATAATAGTTTTCTTAGTAATATTAGTGAAATTCCTTTTATTACTCCCGAAACTTCTTATTATAATAAACATAATATTCCTAATAAAACAGATTTAAAAGTAAAAATAAATAAATATGAAAATAGAACAAATGATTCATATTGTAATGATTCAGAAAATTTGAAAGCACTTAAAAATGAATTAAATAAAAATAATTTAAATCAATTTAAAAATAATGAAACAGTGAAAGGTAAAAATGTTGTTTTAAAAAATTTAAAGGATGAAGATAATGAACCTTTAATAATTAGCAATAAACCAACCTATTTAAATAATTTCTTAAATGGAAATGTAAATAATAATTTAAAAGTAAATAACATTAATGATGAAGATAATAATAAAGAAAGAAATTACACAGATTATCAGAAAATGCCTATGAAAAGTACATTAATTAATATTATTACAACAAATAAACTTACAAAGAAAAAATACAAAAATAATACAAATTTATATCTTAATCCTAACGATGAAACAAAAATAATTGACAATAATAATTCAATAATAGAAGAAAAGAGCAATAATGAAAGAAATAATGACAGTAATTTAAATTATTACAAAAAGCAAAGTAATCAAATTTTAAATGAAAATCAATATAATGAACACACAAACAATGAAAATGAAAATAATGAAAATAATTTTAATTTAACTAATCATTCAAATATATTTATTGATAAAATAAATTCAAATGATGGGGGATTTTATAATGAAACTGATGAAGAAAATACTATTTATAATAATAATTTAGACTCTTCAAATATTAGTAATGATGAAGATAATAATAAAAATAATCCCAAAAATGAAAATATAATACAAAATAATACATTTAAAAATCATAATAATGTTAAAGATGAAAATAGTTCAATTATTTCAAACACAATACAGCAAATCTATGATACTTATTCTGAATATGAAATCAAAACATTAAAAGCTAATTTAAATGCCTCAAATCAAAATACAAATATAGAAAATATAAACAATTATAATAATAATAATTCAAAATTCAATAGTGAAAATAATAATGAAAATTCAATGCATTATATTGATAATATTAAATCATATATAAATAAAACTAATAATACTAATAATTCATATTCTAATGTTGCTCAATATGATAATTCTAAATTAAATTCATATCAAAATATTAATTTGGATTTATCAGAAAATAATACTTCGAAAATAAACATTTCTCAATGCAATAAATCAAAAAAAGTAATATCGAATAAAAATTCTAATAACTTAGATAATAATAATAATAATTATATTTTAGAAAATATTTTTAATATCTCAGATGATTCTCAATTAAATTCTTCAAGGAATAATGTAAATAAAAACCAAAAAATAAGTAATAGTTTAAAGACCAATAATAATGAAGATAATATGAAAATTTGTGATACATGTAATTATAATCCAATTCAATCTAAAATGTCCACTTATGAAAATAAAAATAATTCAAATATAACAATTAATAATAATTCTAATTTTATTTCTAATGATAATCAATTTATTGAATCAAATCCTAATATAAACAATAGTAATAAATTCAATAATTCTTATTTAAATAGTAATAATAATCAATTAAATATTTCAACTATAAATATAAGTAATTATAGTCAAGTCACATATTCAAATAATAATCAAAATAATACTCTTAACCAAAATGAAGATTTTAATAATCAGAACAATAATTCTATAAAATTAAATAATAGTCGATATATTAATTCTAATAATAATATAACAGAAAATACAAATAATTTAAATCTAAATCATAATGAATTAAGTAATACCTTAAATGATTGTACATTAGAAATTGTAAATGAAAAAAAGAGTAATTCTAATAATTTAAAAAAAAATAATGAAATAAATAATTCAATTTCGAATGACAATGGTTTAAATCAAAAGAAAAATAAATTTAATAATTCTAATTTAAATGAGAAAGAATTAAATCATAAAGAATTTAGTTTAAATAATAAGGATATTAAAAATTCTAATATAAAAAACGGTAATTATTATAATATAAAGAATAATGATATAAATAATTCAAATAATAATGTAAATAATAATTCAAATTTAAATAATAATGGTTTTAGTCGAAATAATAATGTAACAAATTATACTAATCTGACTAATAATTTAAATAATAATGCTATTAACAAATCGAATGAACAAGAAAATTCAAAGAATAATTTACTTTTAAATGATAAAGATTTTGTATCCAATAGCAATGAATTAAATAATTCAATTTTAAAAAAGAATCCATCCAACAAAAAGAAAGAAGAATATAATAATTTAAAAACAAATAGTTACAAATCAAATAATACAAAATACAATGAATTAAATAATGAATCTAATGAATCAAATCATTCAAATACAAATAATAATAAAAATAAATTTGGTGTTTTAAATTCAAATATACAATTTAATAATTTAGAATTAAGGAATAATGAAGTTAAGAATTCAAATAATTCAAATCCAAATCTTAAAAAATTAAAAAAAAATAATAATGAAATCCAAATTTCTGATTCCAATCATAAGAATTTAAATTTAAATCCAAATAATGTGTCTAATAATTCTAATATAAAATCAAACAATGATACATTAAATCATAATCAATTCAATAATTTAAGCCCTAAAATTAATAATAATATTCAAACCGATGTTTCAAATTCTAATACGAACAATAATATCTCTATTTCAAATAAAAATAAGAAAATAAATTATTCAAAGACTATGAGTAATGATCACATCAACAATAATAATTTATGTCTTAATGAAATAAATTGTAATCCTTTAAAAAAAAAAGAATCTATTGATGATAAAATGAATGACAATAATTTAGAATTAAATATTAGTGAAATAAAAGACACTCGTAAAATTAATGAAAATGACTATAGAGGAAAAGAAAATAAAAATATTAATTTAAAAACTTTCAATAATTCTGATATAAAAATAAATATTTCTTCAACTTCAAATAACTCAAGAATAAATAATTATTCAGATTTTTATTTTAAAGATAATAATATTAATAAAGACAAAGTTATTACAATTGATAATAATAATAATTGTCCTTTCTTAGATGATAATTTAGGAAATAATAATAATAAAAGAAAATTCAATACTGATTATAGTAATTTGAATTCTCTTAAAAATAATTATAATTTTCAAAATAAAAACATAAAAACAGATAATTACATAAATTCAAGAAATATTAATAATATCACTACAGATACTATAAATAATTCAAAAATAACAATAAAAACTGAAAATATTAAAATTAAAGAAATGGAATTAATAGATAATAACAATAATAAATATATTAATTTAAATTCAGAAAATTCAAAAAAAATAATTAAACATAAAAGAAGTAAATCAAATATTACAGAAAATAAAAGATATGTTTTTTTAGAAAATGAATATGTTTTTAAAAAAGAAGATTATATTCAAGAAAAGAAAAAACCTTCAAAATTAATTGAAGAATTATTAGAAAATAGATATTCAATTGATATGTTAATTTTTAGTGTTAAAGAAAAAACAAAAAATTCCACTTTTATCACAAGATTGAATTATAATTTAAAAATAATATTATCCTGCCGTTCTTATAATTTAATAATTTTAAATTCTTTATTTAAATCTTTTCCTCAAATTTATAAAAATAGATTAATGAAAGAAGATTTAAAAAATTATATTTTTGAAGATGATAAAAATGGATCTTTAATTAATAAAAAAATTAGAAATTTAATTCTTAATGATATTATTTTAATAAAAGATTTATTTAATTCTTACTATGAAGAAATTAATTTTTCTATGAAAAGTAATATTTTTATAGAAAATTTTAACAACTTTAATTTTGAAATGGATAAAATTTCAGGGTTAATTAAAGTATAATGTTTAAATTCAAATATATAAATAAATATATATTTTTGTTAAAACTAATTTCATTTTATAATTTTTCGATTTAAATATTTAAAAAAAGTTTAAAAATTAAGATTATATTATAATTTAGATTTAATTATAATCAATTAAACTCTAAAAAATATATGTTGATGTTATTATAAAGATATTTTTAATTAAAAAATATTATTTTTATAAAAAATTTTATAATGTTTTTCTTTAAAAAGAAAAGATTTATTATTATTCTAAATATAAATAATGAAATTAAATAAATATATATATTTTTATCAATTTTTTGTATTCGACAAAAAAATAAAATAAAAGTTTTAAGATGAGACATGGTAAAAAAACACAATTATCAACCTTAAAAATAATATCAGAATATGCAGAAAAAATAATATTATATATGAAAGAGAATAAATCTTTAAAAACTCAATTAAATGATTTAAAAATAACACTATCAATAAATAAAGAAATGTTAAACACCCAAATAAAAAATTTATCAACAAATCCTGAAGCAAAAAACCAAATTGCACAAATTTTAGCCTCTCTTCAAAATGAAAACATACAAATCACAAATAGAAATATGAAATTATATGATGAAAATTTAAATTTAGAAAAACAATTATATAAAAGTCAACAAGATTTAAATGAAAAAATAGAGAGTTATGAAAATAAAATTAAAGAATTAAATGACCAAAACTTTATTTTTACTAATCAAATAATTCAAAAAGAAAATGAAATTAAAGTATATAAAAAAGAATTATCAAAATTAAATAAAGATGAATATAATCAAGAAATATATATATATACAACACCAGATCAATTTAACTTAGAATTAAATAATGAATTATATGAAGCAAGGGAAATAATAAAAAAATATTCTCATTTATTTAATGATGCAAAAAAAGTTATAAATGAATTAAATGTAAAAATAATGATATTAAAAGAAATAATAGATGATATTAAAAAAGGAAAAAGAATAAAAAAAAATTTAGAGAATATAGCAAATTTTGGATATATATTAACAGAAGATTCAAATGAATCTCAAGATAATTTTAAAAGTTTTTATGAAGATGATAATGATAATTTTATTGATCAATTGGGTAAGGATGATGATAATAATTTTTGTTGTGATTCTCCTTTAGTTCAATTTCCTAATAAAATTAAACAAAAAAGATATTTAACTACTACTACTTCAATTAATAATGAAATATTAGTTCCTAAATTAGATTTAAGTGCAATTATTAAGAAATATAAACCAATTGATAGAAAAGATTTTGAAAAAAAAGAAAATTTAAATTTCCCTTCTATTCATAATATTCTTGATGATAGAGATTATATAGATAAATTGAATTTTAAATTAAAATATTATAAAAATATTTTGAAGAAATATAAACAAAAATTAAGAGAACAAAAACAAATTAATTCTATGTTAAAAAAACAATGTATGAAATATTTTATAAATTTAAATACTCCAAATTGTTCTACTTCAGATTCTAAAATAAAAATATTTACAAATTCAAATGAAACAAAATATAATATATTAAATGAGTCTTCAATGGATAATAATATTAATTGTTCAATAGAAAGTGAAATTAATGAAAATGAATTAAATATTATAATCAATGAAGTTAATAAAGAAGCAATTGGAATGCTTGGAGAATCAAATAGTTTTTATAACAAATAAATGAAAAAATTTTATTAATTTTTTTCGTAAATTAATAGAAAGTTGTTAAATTAAATAATATTTAATATATAAATTTGTTAATTAACTGTTTTATAAAATATTTTTTAATTATAAAAAAATATATTGGAAACAATTTATTTTTTTAAATACTTTTTTACATTTATAATTATATTATAACATACTATTATTCTTTTTATGAAAATTTGCTGAAGTTTTATAATGTCTATTATTTTGATCAGTGCTTAAATTTGAACTTTTTGCAGAATATAATATATTTTTTTTTTCAGTTTGAATTGACATATTATGAGAAAACTTTTTAGAATAATCAGTTTCAGAAATGATATAATTTTTAACATATGAATTAAAATGTATAGGAATAAAATTTTTAATTTCTTTAACAAGTTCATCAAATTTTTTCTTAGTAAAAAATTCCAATTCAATTATTCTTTTTTCAAGTTTATTTTTATTTTTATCAATTTCTAAATTTTCTTTTTTTAATAAAGGCATATCAATAATATCTTCATCAGGTATTAATTCAAATCCAGAAGAAAATTTTTTTTTAATTTTTGAAGATAAATTTCTTTGAGTTTTATATATAGAATTTATATGTTCTTTGTCTTTATGATTTAAATTTAAATTTTGATAATTTAATAAATTTGAATGAGCTAATTTTAAATTATTTATTGGTTTATTATTATAATTATTTTCTTCTATATTCATTAATTTTAATGGTTGCTCTTTTAATTTATTTCTAAAAGTCATTTTCCTTTCTTTTTTATTTTCATTTATTTCTATACTAGTATTTGTTGTTAAACATAGATTTTTATTGTTTAATTTTTCACTTGATTGAAAAGTTAAATTTCTTGATTCAATTGAGAAATTATTTTTATTTTTATTTGGATCTTCTTTTTTTATATTATTTATTTCTGTTTTTGAAGGTTGAGTAATTAATTCAATTTTTGATTGAGTGAAATTTTCATTTTTTGAAATTTTTGTATTTATCATTTTTTCAGATTCTTTATTTTTTTTATTTGATATTATTTCATCATCATCAATTGAATTTAAACTACTTAAACTCATTGTTTGTTTTATACTTTCATTTTTATTATTTGTTTTGTCCTTTGAAGCTTTTTCTGTTATTTTTTTAATTGAATTATTATTAAAAGAATTTTTTATACTTTCTCTATTTTTATATACATCATCCATAACAATACTTTTATTCTCAATTTGATTATTATCATTAACATTTAAAAGTATATTATTATGATTATTGCTACTTATATTAATACTGATATTATTTACATTTGTATTATTATTATTACTAATATTATTATTATTTGAATTGCGATTGTTCATATTATTATTGTTATTGAAATTACTATTATTAATATTAATTGAATTATTAATATTTGAATTTAATGATTTTTTTATTGATAAAGAATGCTTAATAATATCTTCATTTTTTTCTTCATTGATTAATTGTGCATTTCCCATAGAATATACCATATTAATTTGAGAAGCTCTTCTTCCAGGTTTCATTGCAAAACTATATCCTTTTTTAAATTCATTTAAATTTGTACCACTTGTTTTTCTTTCACTTTTTTTACTTATAATTTTCATTTTTTCACTTTTTGCATCTTTCATAAGATTTATTAAAGTATTATTGAAATTATTAATAATCTCATTTTTAATTTCTTTTTTATTAATATTTTCATCATAATTTTCAGTTAATAATTCACTTAATGAAGATATATTAGTTTTAATATTTTTAAATTCTTTTTTTATTTCATTGAACTCATTTAAAACAGTTAAATCCATTTTTTTTGTTTTTTCCAAATTAGAAATTAAATCATCATGAATATCATTTTTCATTTTATTAATTTCATCTTTAATTTCTTTAACTTCATCAACAAATTTAATTAAATTTAAACTTTCATTTTTTATTTCTTCAACAAAACTACTATTTTTAACATAACATTCATTAATTTTATCATTTAATTCATTAATAATATTTTGTTGTTTTTTATCATATTTTTCAATTTGCATATTAATATATTCCCCAAATGAATTTCTTAAAGTTTCTAATTGTAAACCAAATTCTTTAATGATTGAATCAGTTTTACTTTTAAAAGATTTTAAATCAATTAAAACTTTTTGATTAATTGAATCAACTTTTGAAAGTTCTTCTTTATTTTGTAAAATATATTCTTTAATATTTTTATATTTACATCCATCACCAATAAATCCTTTTATTGTTAAATTATCTAAAAAAATTTTATCATATTTAAAACAAGCATTAGATAAATCATTTCTTATTGCTGAAATTTGAATATTTGATGAAGTTATATTATCTATTTGTTTTTGTAATTTTTTATTTATTTCTGTTTTTAATTCTAATTTTTTTTCTTCTAATTCATCTTTTTTAGCATATATATTAAATTTATTATCAAACTTTTCTATAGTTTTTTCTCCTTCAATTATTCTTTTTTCAAAATCATTTAATGATATATTTGTTTCATTCTTTATTTTTTTTTCAAACTCTTTTATTGTTTTATATATTTCTTCTTTGAAAAAGATTAATTCTTTATATGATATTTGAGAAAATGATTTTTTTCTTTTTTCAGGAGTTTTTGAATATTCTTCAATTTCTTCAATTTCTTCATTTTCATTATTCATTTAAAAAAAGATTTAACTTAATTTTTTCTATTTAATTATAAAATGATAAATTCAGATAATCAACCTTTTGAAAATTTTGATATCATTTTACCAGAAAAAAAAGTTAATTTAAGTGTTTTATATATGAAAATATTTTCTAATAAAAAACAAATCATTTTATATATTTCATTGATCATTATTTCTTTAATTCTTATTCATTTTATTATTTTATATGTTGGAAATAGAAAATTAATTTCTATTAACGAAGATTATTTAATTGATTTTAAAAATACAAAATTCAATAAAAATGAATTGGAAAAACAATATAAAGACATAAAGACTTTAGTCAATGAAAATGAAATTTTACAAGTAATTAAAGAAAAAAATATTTCAAAATTAAAAAAAACTTTTACTGAAAAATTAGAAGAATATAATAATTTAGAAAAAATTTTTAACGATTTACTAATAGAATATAATAAAAAAAAAGAAAAAAAAACTTAAATATATTAATTTCATTTTGTTTTCATTCAAACAAAAAAAAAAATTAAAAAAAAAATAAAAAATAAAAATGAAATCAAATTCACAGAAATATATATTGAAAAATAACTTGTCACATTCATTAGATACAAAATTATATTTAGTAAATAAAATATCTTCAGCATTAAAAATAAAATATAAAAATTTATTGATAAAATCAAATTATAAAGATAAAGAACTAAAAAGTGATTTATCAAATTTAATAACTACTGAATATTATTCTTGGAAACCTAAAGATGTTTTTAGTCCAATTGAAAAAAGTTTTATTGAAATTCTAAAGAAAAAATTACCCAATTTAATAACAAAAAATAAAGTTAAGAAGAAAATAACGTCTTTAATTCCTTTAATTGACAAATATAAAAAAGCTGATATTGAAGAAAAGCAAAAATTAGAAAAATATATTGAAACAATAAAACAAAATAAAAAAGAAAAAGAAAAAGATAAATGTAAAATTTTTTTAAATAAATCAAAAAATCATTCAGTAAAGAATTTACTATTAAAGAATAATTTAGAAAAACAAATAAAATTAAATCCGATAAATAATATTCCAATTCCAATAATAAAATCATTACCAAATAATAATTATGAATTAAATAATAATAAAGAAATAATTAATAATAAGGAAAAAGAAGATAACTATTTATCAACTAATATTTCAAATATAAATTTAAATAATTCTATTAACACTGAAGATAAAATTGATTTTGACAATGATCTAATAGAAGAATTAGGAAAACCATATCATGAATTATTAGATAAATATAAATTAAAATTAGAAAATGGATTAATTGATAATAAACTATTATTAGAAGAAAATAAAAAATATGAAGAAGAACAAAAAGAAATTAAAAGAAAAAAATTAGAAGAATCTATTGAATTACAAAATTATTTAAATTGGCAAATTATGGAAAAAAATAATAGAAAAAAAGAAGAAGAAGAAAAAGATTATAAATATTTAATTTATTTAAAAGAAGATTATGAAAAATGGATTAAAGATGAAGAAGAAAAAAAGAATATTGAAAAAGAAAAAAAGATAAAGTTTCATAAAATATTATTAGAATTAATTGAAGAAAAAAATAATATAAATAATTCTCTTAATAAAAATAATACAGAAGAAAATAATTATAATGAAAATGAAGAAAAAAACAAAGAAGAAAATTTAAAAAGAAGTAAACAAAAAGAATATTTAAAAGAAATAGAAAAAGTAAAAAGTGAAAATAATATTATTCAAATTCAAAAGAGAGAAAAAGAAAAAGAGCAAGAAAAAAAAAGATTAAAAGAAATTGAACAATTAAATAATAAAAAAGATGAATATAGTAATTCAATTCAAACTAAAATTAAAAAAAGAATTTTAGAACAAGAAAAAGTAAAAACTCTTTTATTAAATATTTATAAAACAAAACAAAAATTTTTTGATGATAATAAATATATAAAAGAATTAGAAGAACAAAATAAAAAAAATGAAATAGAAAAAGAAAGGGAAGAAAAATTAAGATTAAAACAAATTGATGAAGTTTATCAATCTAATTTATTTGAAATTTCATTAAAAAATAAAAAAAAATTAAAACAAAAAGAAGAAGATGAAAACTATAGATTACAATTATGTAAAAGTTATGATAATTATATTAAAAAAGAAAAAGAAGAAAAAATAAAAGAAATAGAAAAATATAAAAAATATAGAAAAGAATTGGAAGAACAAATAAAAGAAAATAAAAGAAGAAATTTAAAAAGAATAAAATTGCCATCTATGATATAAATTATTATAAATATATTATATTTATTAATTAATAAATGAAAACAATTTTATTCAAATTCAAAAGAAAAAATTAATTAAAGAAATTCTATAAATAATAAACAATAAATTTAATAATTTATAATCTCTCGAAAATAATATAAAACACTCTTTTATTTTTTAAAATTTAAAAAAACTAAAAAAAAATTCGTAAAAATTGAACCATAAAATTATAAATTTTAATTTTAATTAAACAAACTAAAAAACTTTTTTTTTAAATTAAAAAAAATATATAACTTAACAGCACCCATATAAATATCCCTCTTCATCATTATTTTCTCCTAACTTTAAATTTTTTCTTTCTTTATTAAGCATATTTTCTTCATTTAACTTCATTAAATCACTGTCTTTATGTAATTTAACATAATCATTATAAAGAAGTTTAGCACTTTCAATAAATAATTCTTTAGCATTAAACCCACTTTTAGCAGAAGTTTCCATAAATTTATGAAATCCATTATTTTTCACAAATTCTTCTCCTTTTTCTTTAGATATTACTCTTCTATCTTCTAAATCATTTTTATTTCCAATAATAAATATTTTAACATTAGGTCCTGAATGTGTTTTTAATTGTTTTACCCAACTATCTAAGTCATCAAAACTTTCTTGATTGTCAATAGCATAAACTATTATTGCCATTGATGAACTTCTATAAAAATTACTTATTAAACTTCTATAAACTTCTTGACCGCATGTATCCCAAATTTGTAATTTAATTATTTTATCATTTATTTTTAAATTAAATGCAAAAAATTCAAAACCTACTGTTGACATAAATTGCTCTTCAAATATATTTTTTGTTGCTTTTAATGCTAAACAACTTTTTCCTACCCCAGAATTACCTATTACTATTATTTTAAAGGATAAATCATAATCTTTGTATTGCTCGCTTAAAACTTCTATTTTTAATGGGGATTCTTCTTCTTCTTTTTTTTCTTCAGATTCTTCTATTTTTGGAGCTGGATCTTCGTTTGATTCCATTTTTTATTTTTATATGTTTTTTTTTTTTTTTTGAGGTTTTTATATGTTTTTTTTTATTTTTTGTTTATTACAGTTTTTTGATTATTTTATTTTTTATTTTATTTTGTTTATTTTTTTGGGTTTTTATTTTTTTTTGAAAAATTATTATTAATATGTATTATTTTGGGGATTCTATTTTAGATCAAAGTAAAATTTCTTTGGAAAGGGCAAGAACACATTTAAATAATTCAAATTTAAATACTTCTAATTTAATTAATAGTAATAGCACAAGAAATAAATCGGTTTCTGTAATTAAAAATCCTTTAAAATCAACAAATTATTATAATAAAAATCCAAAAATAATTTTAAAGAAAAGAATAAGAACTAAAAGTATAGATAGTTTAGTTTCTAATGAAATAAATAATATGATAAATAATAATAGAAAGATAACTGATTTAAATGTTGAATTATCGAATAAATTAAATTCATTAAATCATAAAAGTGATAATAATTTAATTAGTAACTTTAATATTAAGAAATATGAATTAATTGAAGCTTCTGAAATTTTAAAGAAAGAATTAAAAAATTCAAATGATAGAAATTATCAAATTTTAAATTTATTTGAACAATTAAAACTTAATATTAAAAAAGTGAATGAAGAAAATAATAAATTAGAAGAAGAAATAAATAAAGAAGATAAAGAAAATGAAAAAATTAAAAAATTAAATTTGGATTTAAATAATAATATAAATAATATAAATTTAAATTATGAATCTCAAAAAAAAATATTAAAAGATTATTATAATCAAACTAAAAAGAATTATGAGGATTCTATTGAAAAATATAATTATTTATTAATTGCAAATCAAAGTTTAGAAAAATCAAAGAAAGATTATAAAGATTTAATTGATAGGATGAAAGATACAATAAGACTTTTAGAAAAGAAAAAAAATTTCCAAAATCAAGGAAAAAATAAAATTAATTTAAATCTAAATAATAAGAATTTTGAAATTGGAATTAAAGATGATCAATTAAAAAAATTACAAAAAGAATATGATTTATTGAAAGAAGAAAATATTAAAATTGACAATGATTTAAAAAATATAATGAAAGAATATGAAAATCAAGAAAATATTAAAAATAATAATGATAATTCAATAAAATTATTAAAAGAATATGAAATAAAAATAGAACAATTATTAAGTATAATAAAAGAAAAAGATAAAGAAATTGAAGAAATAAAAGATCAATATACAAATTTAAATGCAAAATTGGAAATAAATAATAAAGAATATATGAATGATATGTCATTGAATAACTTTGATAATAATAATAATAAAAATGATAATCCAAAAAATATTAATGTTGAAATTGAAAGAATTCTATTTGAAAATAAAGATAAATATATAAATAAAAATTTAAAAAATTCATTAGGAAAAGTAAATAATGATGATTATGAAAGTAACATTCATAAAAATAAAGTATTTAAACATAATAGAAATAAAAAAGAAAATCAATTAAAAAAAGAATCTTTAAGTTATAGAGAATTTAATAATAATAACACTTCAAATGATTTTTCAAATAATTATTTATTAACAGAAAACTCAGATAATAAAAGATATAGAAATTATTTGCTTCTAAATCAAGATTTTAATGATGAAAATTTTGAAAAAAGAAAAATGTATTCAAAAGAATTATTAGAAGAAAATAAAAAATTACAAAATTTAATAAATGAAAATGAAAATCCTATAATAGAAGGAAAATTTTCAGAAGAATATATAAATTTTAATACAGAGTAAAAACAAAAAATTATTTATAAAATAAACAAGATTTCAAAAAAAATTCTTTAATTATAATATATTAATTTTATTTTTTGTTATTTAATTTTATTTAAATCCATTTTTTTCCTAATATAAAAAATTTTAAAAAAACTTTATTTTTAAACTTAATCATCTTCTTCAACAATTTGAATTTTCTTAAAGCCACTTTTTTTATTATCTTCTTCTTTTTTTTCATCTACAATATCAGTAACTTTAACATTACTATTTTCCTTATTATTATTATTTTTCTTATCATTATTATCATCAACATTTCCTTCGACAATTTGAACTTTAGTAAATGAGTCAATACCTTTATTTTTATCTTCTTGAACAGTAATATTTCCATCACCAAAATATTTTCCTTCTTTAGCTCTATTTAATTTTATTTTAATTTTTTTTTCTTCTTTTAAATAACTATCTTTATCATAATCTTTCCATTTATCAATCATATTATTTATTTCATTTAAAACATCATTACTATTAGGATTATCATTATAAACATATAAAAAATCTTCTAAACTTTCTTTAAATTTTTTTAAAAATTTTTCACAAATAGCTCTTCTATAATAAGCTTTAATATAATCATGCTTTAAATCTATTGCTTTATTACAATCTTCTAAGGCATTATTATATGAAGTGTTTTTAATATATGCTAAAGCACGATTACAATAAATTGTTGGTTCATATTCATCATAATTTATTGCTTTTGTATAATGTCTAATTGCTTCATCATATTCTTTTGTCTTCATTAATTCATTTCCTTTTATTTTTTCATTTTGAGCTTCTTTTTTTCTTTCTAATTTAATTACATCATAATTTGATTCATTTTTTTTTTCTAATGTTTCTTTTATTAAATTATCTTTTTTTCTATATTCATTTTCAAATTGTAATATTTCTTCTTTTGCTTTTTCTATATCTTCTTTACTTACTGATTCTGTTTCTTTTAATTTTTTATACTTTAAATCTATTGTTTGTAATTTTTCATCTATTGCTCTTGATAAATCTGGAAAAAAATTTCCATCATCTTTTAATAATTTTAAAGCTCTTTTTAACATTTTTGGATTATTTGTTTTATCTAACCATTCATAGGATACCATATTTAATGTTAATTGGTCTGGTTGATCTGGATAAGACATTTTTTTTAAATAGTTTTTTTTTTAATTTTCTAGAATTTTTAAATTTTTAAAAACTTAATTACCCTTTTTGATTATTTTATATTTTTTGAATTTATTTTTGATAAATAAAAAAAGTTATATATATTTAAAGATTTTATTTAAACAATTTGAACATCTTGAACTGGATTTTCAATATCATCAAAATCTATTTTTAAAAGTTGATCATGATTAAAAAGTTTTGAGAAAAAAATAAGGAAATTAGGGCAAATATAAGAAGAAATAAAAGCAGAAACTTTAATAAACATTGAAATTCCTAATAAAATACCAATAAAACATGCAAATCCAATTTCAAGAAATGCACTTTGTTTCAATGCCATTGTTACATAATAACTATATTTAATTCCATATTTTATATAATATATAGACCATAATATTTGACACAAGGATATTATTAATAAAAAACAACCATTAAAACTAATTAAACTATTTCTTGAAATCCAATAGTCATCTTTTTTTATTTTCTCTGAATAAGTCATATCTTTTATTTTTTCGAAGAAATTATTTTCTATTTTTTCAAAAGAAATTAAATTTTTAATTAAGATAATTGAAGATAATAAACTTAATAAACAAAATAATGATTTTGAAAACATTGCATATTGATGTATATTTTTATCGAAAGAAATAAAATAAAAATTAAAAGATATGACTGAAACATTCATTAATATAGGAAATAACCAAACAAAAATATATAAATTTATATTTGGTTTATATCCAAACAACCATCTTTTATCAAAAAGCCATAACCAAAGAAGAAGTTCCATTTTTTTATTTTTTTATTGTTTTTAACTGTTTTTAAATTATTTTTTTTAAATTTATTTTTTTTATTTAATTATTTTTACATAGAAAAAATAATTTATATATTTATTAAATTTTTAAAACTTTTTCCCACTAAATGTTTGTAAAAGAAACATTGTTCTATTTTTAATATTTTTTAATTCTAACTTGTAATTTCTTTTTTGTAGTATTTTATTATTAATAGGATTTTTTTTAGGAGCTTTAGGAATAAATTCATTTAAAATATTTGAACTATTATTCATACTTATATTATTTGAAAATGTATTACTTATATTATTATTATTATTTCTTCCTTCATTTCTATAATAATTATTTTTACTTTTATAAGAATAATTTTGTATTAAGTTTTCAATTGAATTTGTTCGACTTATCATTTTTGATAAACTTAAATTTCTCCCGTTTTTATTTTTTGTGAATAATTTTAAATTTTGAATTAAATCATGTGAATTTTTCATAAGTCTTTTATCATCAAAATTATTTTTAATTTTGGAACATTTATTTTCAGATTTATTTGGAGTTAAATTTTGAGAATAAATTTTTTTCCTTTTAACTGAAGAAGGTTCAGTTATTAATTTACTAATATTATTTGATGATTCATAATTTTTATTTATTGATTTATTATTTACAATCATACTTTCTAATTTTTTTATTCTTGCTTCTAATTCATTTATCTTTATATTTAATTTTTGAATTGTTTTATCTTTTTCATCTAAAATTGTTGTTTCTGTTTTTGTTTCTTTTTCATTTGAAATATTACTGTTTGTAAATATTGATGGACTTTTATTTTCTTTTGTTTTATTTTTTCTCTTTGGAAATTTTAATAAATTTACATTACAAAAATTAATTTGAGACTTGTTTTTTAAAAGAGTATTTTTCATTTTCTAAATTTTTTTTAAAATTAATTTTAATATATTAAATATTTTATAAAAATATGATAGTTGATGAAACATTTTTAGATATTCAAAAATCAACTGTTATAGGATTAAAAAATATAGAAAAAAAAGATGAAGAAAATTTAAAATTAGAAATTGATAATATTTACTCAAATGTAAGGTATATTAATTTAAATGAAGAAATATTAAGAAATAAAACTACTTCTGAAGAAAAAGGAATGATATCAAGAAAATGGATAGATAATATATTAAATAAATATCCTAGTTTTTCTATTTTTTGTTATTATGTTAATGAAGAACAAAAAAATTTAATTAATGAAAAATTATCTTATAATATTTCTTTTGATATTGATAATACTTTATCTAAACTTTATGGTGATAAATCTGATTATAATAAGTTTATTTTTGTTTCTGTAAAAGTTAAAAATAAGAATAATATATCTTTCGTTAAAACTTTATTGAAAGAAATTTCTTCTAAATATCATTTGATTATTGATGAAAAATTTCCTTTTCAAACAGTTATTAATTTAATAAAATCAAAGTCAAATGAATTTTTCACAGAAAAAATTAATAATTATAAAAAGCAATTATCAAATAAAGAAAGTAGTGAATATATAATAAAGAAAAATATTAAAATAGGTATTTTATGTTATATAATTAATGATTTTAAAATTTTTGATTTCTTTGAAAGTGCATATAATTTAATGATAAAATTAGTACATGTAAAAAAATATAGTTTATGTAATCAAGATGAAAGAATTATTTTTTTTGAAATGAAAAATATATGTGATTGGTTAATATTTAATATTTTTAGGAATAATGGTTATAATGGAGAATATATTAAAAATAGATTAATTAATCATTTTTCTTATTTTAATTTTGAAGATTTTATTTCTAATGAAAATCTTTCTATTGAAATGAGAATAATAATTTTATTTTGGAAATTAAGAATATATGATTATTTTTCTAAACTAAGAAATGAATTTATAAATGATGCTTTTTGTAATTTTGAAAAAATTCATTCTATAATGAGATTAATAAAAACTTATAATCTTAATAAAAATTATTTAGATTCATTAAATATTGATCCACAAATTAATGAAATGAATTCTAAATATTGTGAAAAATTACCAATATATATATTACAAGAAAAAAAAATAGAAGATGTTAATTTAATTATCAAAATTTATTATTGTAATTTAATTAAACAAAATATTCTTAATTATGAAAATTTACAAACAAAAGTAAAAAATTTAATTATTAATGGTTTATCTGATTTAAGAAGTGAAAATGAAAAATATACTTTTTATTTTTTTAAAACTGCTTCAACAATGAATATTATAGAAGAAAATAAAAAAAATTCTTTAAAATTTTTAAAAAATATTTTATATGGTGATAAAAGTTTATTTCTCCAAAATAATTTTCCAAAAATTTTTAATGATTTATTAACTAAATATAATAAATTAATTAAAGAGAATGAAATGGAAAATTCAAGAGATAATTTCTTAAATATTATAAAAAAATCTTGTTTTGAAAAATTATCAAATGAAGAAAACACATTTTTAAATAATTTTTTTTCAAATTCTAATATAGAAGAAATAGAAAAAAAGAATTTAAAATTTTTTAAATTAAATCCAAATGAAATGTTTAATATAGATTTTTCCTTTTCAAATATTCATCCAAAAATTTTAGATATTATAACATTAAATTTAGAAATAAAAACATATTTAGATAATTCAATAAAAATTCCAATTAAAAAAATAAAAGTAATAGGAACAAAAGATAATAAACAATTTATAAATGAAGAAAATTTTGAATTATCAAATTCAAATCCTTTTACAAAAGAATTTAAAATGTTTACTTCTAAAAATGATAATGAATTAACAATATATTCAATTGATATTTTATTACAAAATGGAATTTTATTTTCATATTCTTTTAAACCTTATTTAAATAAAACTATTATTTTAGATCAATTTGATAATAAAGATATTGATAAACATATTGTAATTAATTATCAAAAAGATATTCAAATGGGAGAATTTCAATATAAATATTTTAAAATTGATATTTCAAATAAATTAAAAGAAAGAATTAAAATTAATGAAATTAAATCATCTTTTAAACTTATTAGAAGAAAATCAAATGAAAATTTTGATTATGAATTTTTTTTAAAAGATGAAAATAATAATATAATAAATAAAAAAAATGAAGAATTAAATTTTGATGATATAAGAATGAATGAAGATAATTCAGAAATTATAGAATTTATATTAAAAATAAATACAACAGGAGAATTTAAATTAGATTTTAAAATACATTTTAATCTATCAAGTTTAGAAATAAATAATCTTTCTTTAGAATATGATTATGAAAATTTTTTTAAGATTTTAAGTGTACGTCCTTTAAATATAAAAAGTACTTCAGATTCATCTATTATTTTTGGAAAAGATAAAAATAATATAAAAATAAAACCAACTTTTCATCCTTTTAAAATACAATCAATTTTAAATAATTCAATTATTGAAGATGTTATAATTAAAAATATTGAAATTTATCCTTTCAATTCTTTTATTAATATTTCTTCACCTATTACTAAATTATTAGAAAAAAATTATGAACAAATTATTTTATCAAATACTCAATTTATTATTCCTTTTCATGTTATTGTTAATGAAGATTTTAATGGAGAAATTGGATATTTTCAATTAAAATGGACTACAAAAAATTTAGAAAATTATTCATTTAATAAATGAAACTAAATTCTCTTTTAAAGATTTAAAATCTGAAGAAGAATGTAAAAAAATTGATTTAAAA
>JAJJLU010003749.1:0-33599 GCA_023807065.1 Isotricha intestinalis
CAATGTTATTTGATTGCATATAATTTGATTAAAAATAATTTTTTTATATCTTTTTATAGTTCAAAGAAAATATTTAAAAAATTTATATTTTTGTTAATGTTAAAAAGATTTTAATTTTTTTTAATATTTGAGTTGAGATTAATATAAAAGGATTATTAATAATTTTTGGGAGAACATATCTTAATTAAAATAAATATATTGAAATATAAATTAAAATGAATAGTATCATTAATATTTCTAATTCTAATTTTACATTAAGTAAAGATAATATAAATAGTTAACATAAACCGTTTAATATTGATTGTTTCATTATTTTAAGTTGAAATATTTTTAAAATAAAAAGATAAAAACCAATACTGTAAATATTTAAAAAAATTCACATCTTTTTTTGATTTTTATAAATATAATTCTAAAAAATAATAAATGGGTTCTTTCATTTAATTTAATATAAATAAATTTATACAATAAATTTTGTTATCAATAAACTTTTAAAAATTTAAATAATATCAAAACTAAATATTAAGATAAAAATAGAATAAACTTTTAAAATAATAATAAAAAAAAAATTATTACTATATAAGAATTTTTTTATATAAAATTTAAAATGATAAATAAAGTTTCTTTATCATCAAGTAATTCCCAAAATATATTTTCTGTAATTCGAAATAGAGGAATAAATAATCAACAAGAATTAAGCACAATATCAAACAACTTAAATAAATTTAATATTAACAATGAAACATATTATTTTAACAGAAGAATTAAATCTCGTTTTTTTAACGTAGAGAAAACAGAAGAAAGCACAGAAAATAATTTTAAAAGTTTTTCTACAAATAGTGATAGTCATTCAAATAAATCAGAATCAGAAATTAAAAAATATTCAAAAGAAAAAAATAATGACGTAATGGATAATAAAAAGAAAATGAAAAAAAAAATAAAAAATTCAAAAAAAGGAAATAAATATTATAAAAGATTGAGAGAAAGAGATGGTGATTGGACATGTTATTATTGTAAAAATTTAAATTTCACTTTTAGAAACGAATGTAATAGGTGTCATATCACAAAAGAAATTTCTGATAAAGGACATGAACAATATTTTCAAGATGTTTTAATTCAAATTAATGCCAATGAAGAAAAAAGGCTAAAATGAGAATGATTTTAACTCTTCACACTTATTTTTTATTAGGTGTAAATAAAATAACAAATATATTAGTTTAGTAAATATATTGTTATTTTTATTAAAAAATTAAGTTTGAAAACCATTTTCAAACTTTATATTCAAAACAATATATAAATAAATATTTTCACATCTTAACTATTCTTAATATTTAGAAAAAATATTTAATTATTTTTTTATTGAATAATAAAAACATCTTTTAACTTTTTTATAAAAATAAAAAATTTCTGAATTCCAAATCAATTAAAACGAAAATAAAAAATAAAATTATAAAAATATTCTAATTTTAATAACTTTAACAACATCCACTATTTTTCTTTGCATTATTATCTTCATTTAACTTAACTTCACTTTTTTTATTGAAACCTTGTTTAATACCATTATCACTATCTAAATCATAAAATCCTTCATCAATTTTCTTAGCAATTTCCTTAGCAGAATTAAAGAAAATATCATCAACATTTTCTCCAGTTTTTGCACTAGTTTCAAAAAATAACATACCAAATTTTTCAGCTAATTCTTGTCCTTCTTCTTTAGTAACTTGTCTTTTATCTTCTAAATCACTTTTATTTCCAACAAGAACCATGAAAATAGTTTTTGGTGATTGATTTTTACAATCTTCAACCCAAGAAGAAATATTATTAAAAGATTCTTTGTTTGAAATATCATAAACTACTAAAGCACATACTGAATTTTTGTAATAAGCTCTTGTTATACTACGAAAATTCTCTTGTCCTGCTGTATCCCATATTTGAATACGATATATTTTATCGTTTAATTGAATGTTTTTTGCACCAAATTCTACTCCTATTGTTAATTGGTATTCCTGCTTAAATTGACCATGAGCGTAACGAAGAAGAAGATTTGACTTTCCCACCGCTGCATCTCCTATTATTATATATTTGAATAAGTAGTTGAAGTTTATTGCTGAGGATGACATTTTTTTTTTCTTTTTTTTTTTTATCTATATTTTTTAAGGGGTTTTAGGGATTTTGATAAATATTTTTTAAATGATTTGTTTTATTTAATAATTATTTTAATTATTTTTCTTTATTAAATAAATATTTTTTTGTAAAAAATGGATTTAATGTTTTTTTTATAAAAACAATAAGACATTTAACTAATTTGTTATTTAATTAGTTCTTATTAATTTAATTTACATTATTTTATATCAAAAATTGTATGAAAACAAATAATTTTTTTATTTTAAAAATGAAGAAAGAAAAAAATATTAGACTATTTTATTATAATGTTTCCTAAATAATTAAATATTTTTTATTTTGTATAATTTTTATAAAAAAAAATTGAGGTTTATTATTAAATATATATTATGTTTTATTTGTTTAAATAATTGGATATTTCTTCATTTTCAAATTTAATTTTTTTTAATTCTTCTTCTCCAAATTCATCTAAATTCCTTTTATTTAAAAACACCTCGTTTTCAACAATATTTTGTTTATCTCTTTCTTCAAACTCTTTATCATAATCATTAATGTATTTCATTTGTCTTTTAATTTGATTAGCATCATAAATCATTTGATCATTATCATATTTATTCAATAATTCCTCTTCTTTTTTTTGTCTTAATCTAGCTAACTTTTGAAGAGATTTATTTGCATGTTTATCATATGCTAAAATTTTTTCATGTAAAATTCTCTGAGTAAGAACAATATTTTCAAATTGCTTTTTAAGTTCCATTTCATCTCTAGCTTGTTCAACTTCTGCATTATTTAAATTATCAAAAATATTAATTGATTTTTCAATAACTTCATTTAAATTAGAAATCTTATCAATTTTTCTATCAATGATTTTATCATTATATTTCATTTTATGATACAATGCAATATCTAATTCATGCTTAATTAAGTTTTCTTTTTCTTCTTGTTTATTTATTTCACTTAAGAAATGTCGTTGTGCTGCTTCTTCTTTAAGTAATAAATCATGGAATTTTTTCTCTGTTTTATTTAAAACTTCATCTTTTTTCATATATTCTTTATCAGTTTTATCCATATCTTCAGAAACTGCTCTTACATGTTCAAGATAATCATTAGGAAATATTTTATGTATATTAAGTCTTGGATAATCTTTATCAAAAGTTGAAAAAATTGGAATTTGAGGTTTATATTTAAATAATTGATATCTATTATATTTATCGTATAATTCTAATGTTTGTTTAAATATCTTTGTTAAAGACATATTACCATTTACTTCAAATAATATTTGTTTTAATTCTTCACCATTTGAACATTTTAATATTGGATTTTTTAATTTAAGAATAAAAGAACTAGCTAAATATAATATCATTTCAGGTTTATGATTATAACAAAATAAAAAATCCATTGTTTGTAACCAATGTTCTTTAATTAAAATTTCACTAAATAAAGTTTTCATATATCTCCAAATAATTTCAGTTATTTTTAAAGTAGAAAATCCAGAATCTTTAAAAATTTCTTTTATTTTATTATAAATTTCAATAGATTCATATTGAATTATTTTTTCAGATAATTTACAATGATATAAAGGACATCCAGGGTAATATTGAAACCAAAAATAACCAATAGAATTAAAGAAAGAAATTAATAATTCCAAAACAAAAACATTATCATTTGGAAAACATTTAATAAAAGGAAAAACAAGTTCAGGTAAAAAATATATATTCCCAATTTCAGGTGAATAATGAGATAAAGCAGAACAAATAATTTTTAAATTTTTTTCTTGTTTTATATCATCAAGAGGATACATTTCATCTATGAATCTATAAAAAGGATGAGGACCTAAATCTTCATAATTTTTATATATTTTATCATTATGAGGTAAAGAAAAAAGATATTCATAAATATATTTTCTATTTTTTGAAGGAAAAGCACTACATTGAGAAAGAGAATCTTTTAAAATTGGATATTGCATTAATTTTAATGTCATTTTTTCTTTATTTGAATTTGGAAGTTCTTTTTCTAAAGCTGCATGAAAATTACTTGGATTTATTATTGGTTCAGATAACATTTTTGAATCAAATGTCATATATATATTTATTAAATCATCTATTGTTTGATAATCTTTATCTTTTGTTATTGAAGTTAATGTTGCCTGTGGTGCTTTATTTTTTTCTAAATTTTGAGATTTTACTTTTTGTCTTGATAGCATTTTTTTTTTAAGTGTATAATATTAAAAATAATTTAATTTTTTAATTAAAATATTTTTCAAAGATTTTTAAATTTTATATTATAAATTTTTTGTTTTAATTTTTTTCTTTCTTTTTCTTTTTAAATTATAATTATTTTTCTTCATATTGTGCAACTTTAGTTTTTAATTGGACTATTAATGTATTTTTTTCTTGTAAAATTTTTTTTAAAGTTTTAAACTGCGTAGATTCAGAAACTTTTTTATCATAATTTTCAACTAATTTTTGATATTGTGCAACTTGTTCATCTAATTTTTTTTTCATTTCAGCATATTCATTTTCAAGTTTTTTCAAATTTTCAACATTTGCATTTGCATTATTATTTTTGACTCCATCAGCTAATTCTCTAATTTGATTTCTTAATTGATGTATTGTAGAATTATTTTCCTGAATATTTTTATTTAAGTTATTATTTTCATTACTTAACATTTCATTTTTATTAGTTAAAATTTGAACTTTTTCATTTAAAATATCATAATCATGTTTAAGAGTTTCATAATTTTCAATTAAATTAGTTGTATTTTTAACAGAACCTAATTTACCTAAAGATCCCGTATTATTTGAATCTTGTAAAGTTAAATTAGAAAGAGAAGAAATAAAATCATTCATTTGTTCAATATTTGACATATTTTCAATTTGAGCTGTTTCAACTTTTAAAGTTACTGTTTGTTTTTCAGCTTCATGAAGAAGTAATTGAACAAAAACTGCATTCATATTTAAATAATATCCTATTTCTTTATCCATTGATTGTTTTACATATCCTTGTATTTTTGTAAACATATCATCTACATCATCACGAGAAAACATATCTTCTTTGACACTATAAAAATTGTTTAAATATTTTTTTTTTTACTTATCTTCTTTAAAGTCTTCTATGTAATTTGTTACTTCTTTTATAAATTTATCTTGCTTTTTTTTTATAAAAGTTATATAATTTGTAAAAAGTTGTTTATGAAGTTGATTTAAGTTGAAAACATTGTATTCTTCTTTTCCTGACATTTTTTATAATGAAAAATAAGAATATTATTTATATTTATAAGTTTTTATTAATTATTTTTTAAATATTTAGTATAATTTTTTATAGAATCCAAGAAAATTATACTTTATACAAATTACATTTTCAAATTATTTTAGATAGTTATTATTCTTTTTTTATCATTTCTTTATTCTTTTTTATAATTTATGAATTTTTTGTTTTATGAAATTGATGACGTAATTGTATTTTTTTTTTTGAGAAATTTTTTTAGATGTTAAAATATACTTTGATTTTTCATTTATCATTTGATGATTATCAGATAATATTATAATATTTTCATTTGATAAAATACATTCATTCATTCAAATAGTTTATTCTTTTATAAAAATATTTAAATAATTTAAATAATAATAATACATTTTACTCTTATTTATACACTAATTTTTATATTTTTGATAACTTAATTCCTTATTTATTTTCTTTTTTTGATTTTCGAGAATTCAAATAATTATTTTTTGAATTTTTTTCATTTTCATTTAACTCTTTTTTGGAAAAATTTCTTTTATTTGAAGGTGTGTCTAAAAAATTAAAAATTATTTTTACTTTTGGAAGATTTGTTCTCTTTATCAATAATTTTATTATAAATAATTTTATTATGATTATTAATATTGATATTAATATTAATATTATTAGATGTAACTCCTTTTTGATGATTAAATAAATTACTAGCAACAATTTTTGAATTATATTTTGTAGTCAAAGGTCTATTTCTTGTATTTGATGAATGAAAATTTATAAATTTTGTTTGACTAAAATTTTTATCTTTCTTTTTATTTTGATTATTTATAAATGAATAATCGATTTTATTTTTATTAATTTTTAATCCTATGTTATTAATATTCATTGTTTTATTTATTTGATTTAATATTTTATTTTCTATTTTTTCATCTAAATTTAATTTAACATCTAATAAAGTTTTTGATTTATTCCCATTAGAATTATTTTTTTTATTCCTTTGATTCATTGTTATTAAATTTTCATTTTTATCATTTTTGTTTTTTTTCTTTTGTAAATGATTATTCTTATTAAATAAAGTACAATTATTATTTAATAGATTTTGATTTGTTAGATTTTGAGTATTTTTTTCTCTATCTGACATTATATTACTTTTTGTACTAGTTAAATTAATATTTTTATTTCTACTATGATTTGAAGAATTTCCTTTTGAAATTGATAATAATATTTCTTTAAAATTATTCTTTTGTTTTTTATCTTGAGATAAATTATTTTTACCTTCTATTGATATTGTTAATTTTTTTTTATTTTGTTCTGAAAATTTCGATGAATTATTTTTATTTCTATTAACAAAGTTTTTCGTATTTTGAGAATATTTAATAATATTATAATTTCTGCTTAAAGGATTATTAATATTTTTTTTTTCATTGTTTTGAGTTATTTTTGTTGGATTAGAATGAGTTGAAGGTCTAAAATTAATATTTGGTTTGTTATTATAATTACGAACAATATAATTTAATGACCCTTTGATTAATTTATTTTGGTTATAATTATATGATGTGGATAATTCTTTATTTTTTGGATTTGGTTTTTTAAAATTATTACTTATATTGTTATTACTATCATCATTTTTGTTCTTAATTTTTTTTTGTAATTTATTTTTTTGTTGAGTGGAAGAATTTAAAATTTTATTTAAATGTTCTCTTGATAATTGAATAGATTTAATATTTTTAGAATTAACTACATTTGTTTTATAATTGTTAATATTAATATTGTAGTTATCATTTTCATTATTATTATTGTGATGGTTAAAAGAATTAATTTTCATATTATTCTTATTACCTTTAATATCAATTTCATCTTCTTTATTACTAAAGTTTAAATGTTTATTCATTTTTAATTTAGATGGATATAAACTTATATTTTCATTAATTTTTTTTTGAAAACTTATGTTATCAAAAGTCCTTTCTTTATCTTTATTTTGTATAACATTTGAAGATGCATTATTCTCTCTATTTTTATTATTATCTTTTTTTTTTTCTTTGATATTTATTATTTGATTTTCTTTTTGAGGAATGAAAGTAAATCCATTTTTTTTTTCATTATTATTATTTCTATTTCTTGATTTACCTTTGTTACTCTTAAAGTTATTAAAAATATTTTGAAGGGTATTTTCTTTATATTTTTCATTTTGTTCTTTTATTTTATTTTTTTCTTCTTCATCTCTTTCTTCTTTTAAAATTTCTAATTTTTGATATAATATTTTATAAGGAAAATGAGCACCATATTCAAAATATTTTTGTTCTTCTTCTTCTTCTTCTTCATTTTCTAAAAAATAACCTCTATAATTTAAAATATCGTTATTATTAATATCTATTTCATTTTCTGATTCATCATAATTATTATTAAAATTTTTATCTAAAACAATTTGAGCCATTTAATTGTTTTTATTTATATTATTTTAAAAAATGAATAATTAAATATGAAGGATGATTTTCAAAAAAAAATCTTTGAATATTATAAAACAATAATTCCTCATTCAATTTATAATGAATTGAAACATCAATTTAAAAAGAAGAATATTAATAAAAAAATATGATGATTATGTGTTTAGTAAATTTTTATTATTTTATTATCAAGACATAAAAAATTAATATTTTCAATTTAACATTAATTTTTCAAAATAAAAAAAATAAATAAAAGAATAAAAATAATGTCAACGCAACCTGTAATTAACAAAATTAAAAATATACAAAATGAGGCAATTAAAATGAATAAATATGATTATGATAGAATAATGAAAGATTATGATATAGCAATGAGACTGAAAAAAATGAAACAAAAAACAGAAAAAGATTTAAAAGAAAAACATAAGTTAGAACAAGAAAAATTGAAGCAAATGGAAGAAATAAGAGAACAACTTCTTTCAGCAAAAATAAAAAAAGTAAATAATAAAAGATTACACAGAGAAAAAATATTATCTTCAAGAAAAGATAATTTAATAAAATCTTCGAATTTTCCAAAAATTAATCCTTATCAATCAAATATTGATAAAATGAAAGAAGAAGAAGAAAATTATTGTATAATGTTAAATGAACACATATTAGATAAATATGAAGTTCATGAGAATAATTATAATAATTATAAAAGAGAAAAGAAATTTAAATACTTTAATACTGAAAAAGAATATGAAAAAAGGGCTCAAAAATATAAGAGAAGAGTAGAATTAATGGATATTAAAAAATTAAATGAATTTAACAAACAACAAATTGAAAATTCATTTTCAATTAAAGAAAGATTTGATAGATATAGGAATCCAAAAATAAGAAAATTAAAAGAAAGAAATAAAAAAATGTTAGAAGATTTAAAAGAAAAGCAATATGAAATAGAACAACAAGATGAAAAAAGGAAAAAAGAAATTTTAAAGAAATTAAATCATGTGAATAGATTAAATACAGATGATTATAAAACTCTTGATTTTGTTCATAGAAAAAATTTAGCAAATTTACAAAAACAAAATTTAGAAAGAGTAAATTCTGAAAGAAAAGAAAAATACGATTGGTATATTTTAAAACAAAATGATGCTTTTAGATGGGCTACAGATGAAGCTAAAGAAGATAACAGAATTAAAAAATTATCTCAACAACAAAGTATTATTACTCAACAAGAATTAGACAAAAAATTTGAAGAATTTAATAGAATTATAAAAGATTTAGAAGATAAAAGTATTTTGAAAAAAGATAATAAAGAAAGAATGAAAATGTTTTATCAAAAACAAAAAGAATTAAAAGAAATGAAGGAAAAGGAAAACCAATAAAAAAGGTATAATCTTATATTAAAAGATTCAATAGTTAAATAAATATATAAATGAAATTATTATCTCAAAACAAAAAATATTTTAATTAATAAATAAACTGAAAAAAAATGAAATAAAACTTTAATTCATAAAAATTTGAAAAATGAGAATATTATATTCTTCTAATATTTATAAAATTATTGATGATTTTTTTGATAAAAAAGTTTAAAGAAATAGCAATAAAATTTAATTTATTTAAATTTTTATACAAAAAAATATATCAAAAATAATAATCAATAAATTACTAAAATTTTTATGACTCTAATATATCTTCAAGTATATTTGATAAGTTTTGTTTTACAAAATTTAAAAATTTGATATTTTTCATATATTGTTTTGAGTCATAATTATTTTTTATAATTGATTTGGATTCTCTTAAATTATTTTTTTTTTTAAGTTTTAAATTTTCATTCTCTGAAATGCATCTATCAAAATCTTCGAAAATTTTTTTACTCATTATAATATCTTTTTCAGATATTCCATAATAATTAAAATATTTAATATTTTGAAATCTATATACTAAAAAATATTTTAATAATTCACTATCACATATTTCATTATTTATTATAGAAATATATTCTATTCCTTTTATATTTTCTAATTTGATTAATTGATAATAATTATTTAAATTATTTTTTCCTAAAATAAGAGATTTTAAATGAGAAAATTTGTTTAAATTTTCAATATTAATTTTATTTGCAATTAAATCATAATTTAAAAAGAAAATTTGAATAGTATGAATATTATGATGAAATTCATTATATCCCAAAACTTCAATAGCATTTCCAAAAATATTTAATTGTTTATCTTTTTCTAACTCAGCATGACATAATGACATTTTAGTTTCTTTTAATTTTTTAATCGTATAACCGTTATAACCATTTTTTATTATATATTTAAATTCTAATTCCCATTCTTTTTCAATTTTACTCAATAAAATTTTTCTATCTATTTCAGTTAAATTCATGACACAAATACTATTTCTTGTTTGTGTTCGAGTTGTTGAAATATCATCATAATTATTTTTTATATTTTTTTGTGAATTTATTGAGGATAAACTTCTAACTTTTGGAGAGGAAAAATTATTATTATTTGAATTTAAAGATTTTGAATTAATAATATTAATATTTGAATTTATATTTTGTGAATTATTATTATTACTATATTTATTTTCTTTTGTTTCATTACTATAATTTTTAAATTGACGAAATAAAGTTGGATTTTTAAATTTTAACGGAAGAATACTTAATTTTTTATATGCATCTTTTTGACAAATTACAGGATTTTCTTCAATAAATAATTCTCCTAATTTTCTTAATTTTTTAAATTCTAAAATAAATTCTACTTTATTTATCATATTTTTTGCTATATTCATTCTTTTTAATTGATCAAAATGATTTGTTAAATTTGGTATAGAAACAATTAAATTCTTTCTTAAATTTATTTCTTCTAAATTCCTATTATTCATTAATTCTAAAAATGAAGTCAATTGATTATTCGCTAAATTTAATATTCTTAACTTTTTTAATGAAAACAAATTTTCTATTAGTTTAATTTTATTAGAATGTAAATCAAGGACTTCTAAATCACTTAAAAAATTTAAGTTTTTAATTTTTGAAATTTGATTTTTCCCAAGCATTAAAGCTTTTAATTTTGGAACAGATTGTAAATTTTCAATTTCAGAAATTTTATTTTCATATAAATTTAAAAATAATAAATTATTTAAAGAGATTAAATGATCAATTTTCATAATATTATTACTTTCAAGAGACAATAATTTTAAATTTTCTTCTCCTTCTAATAAAGGGATATGAGGTAAATCTTTTTTATTTAAATATAATTTTTCATAGAATTTATTTCTAATTGAAGGCTTTCTATAAATAACTAAATTTTTTGGAATTTGAGGAATTTCAACATAAAGAATATCTCCTTTTCCTTCATATCTTCTTAATAAACCATAACGTAAAAAATATAAATAACGTTCATCTTTTTCTGAATTTAATAATACTTCTATTGTTTGTTTTGGAATTTTCATTGCAAAGTATTCATATGAAACTTTATGTAATGAATTTTCATTATTTATTATTAAAATATTATTACAACTTTGAATAACTTCATCTTTAAGTTTTGGAAGAGAAAACATGTTTTAATAAAGTGATTATATATTGCTTTTTAATTTTACTTAATATTTATTATTTTTTTAAAAAAGAATTAAAATAAAATAAAAATATTAAATAAATATAAAATAAATATCTAATCAAAAAAGAACAAATTTTAAAAAACAAATTCAAAAAAATATTTTTTTTTATTTTTTTGATATTTTTTGCCACATATAAATACGTTTTAATTAATATAAAACCTAATATAAAATTAATTTTTTATCTTTAAATCAGGAACATGTCAATAAACTTAAACGATACAAACGCTTTATCCCAATGTGAACAAATGTTAAAAAATTTACTAGTTCCAGATGACAATATAAGAAAAAGTGCAGAAAGTCAATTGCAACAAGGACTTCAAAATAATCAATCAAAAGAAGTATTATGTTTATATTGTTCTCAAGTTTTATTAAATTCAACTGATTTAAGTGTAAAATTATATTGTGCAATTATCATAAGAAAAATTTTCCTTGTAAATGATGATTCAAAAAATGATATTATTAAATCATTCAATTTAGATAATAAAAATGTTTTAAAAAATAATTTATTTAATGCATTAGTTAATAATGTTCAAGATAAAAATTTAAATAAAAAAATCGCAAATGCAATTGTTAATGTTTTTACTTGTTTATTAGAAAATGATGAAAAATGGGATGAATTATTAAAATATATTATTGGGAATTTTAATCTTGAATTAAGTGAAAATAATTTAAATATTATTGAATTATCTTTATATTTATTATCAAATGTTTATGGAGTGGCAAATGACCAATTAAAAGAGGGAATTCCAGTTTTTCTAAATTGTTTTTCTATTTATTTTAAATCAAATATTCTTTCTTTAAAAGCAAAAACTGTAGAATGCATAAATGAACTTTTATGTTCAACTTCAAGTAAAAAAGAATCAAAAAAATTTAGGGAATTTATTTATTATATTTTAGAAACAACATTACAATGTTTAAAAGAGCATTCTAGTGAAAATTTAAAAATATGTTTAGATTCATTAAATGATTTATCAGAATATGAACCAAAAATTTTAAGAAAATCATTCTCAGATATTTTTATTTTAATGGGTAAAATTATTGAAGATAAAGAAATAGATGATAATTTAAGAGAAATAGCTTATGAATTATTAATAAATTTAATAGAAAATATGCCAAAATTAATGAAAAATGATGAAGAAAAATTAAGTAATTTAATTCAAAGTTTATTTAAATATGCAATGGAAATAGATGAAGAAATTGATGATGAATGGTTAACTCCAAAAGCAACAACATTTATTAATGATGAATTTATTCCAGAACAAAAATTAGATGAAGCAACATCACTTTTAATAAGATTATTTGATGCTTTAGATGAAAAAGTTGTTTTAAAAATAGTTTCTAATAATATAGCAGAATTAATTCAACATTCATCAGAAAAAGATTGGAAATATAAATATATTGCATATATCACAATTGCAGAAGTTATTTCTTATGTGAAAGAATTAAATCATATTGAAAATATTATAGAAATGATTTTAAAAGATGTTAATAATCAAAATATTAAAATTCAATATGCTGCTTTATATTGTATTGCTGAATTAGCTGATGAACATAATCCAGATTTTCAAAATGAATATCATGGAAAAGTAATTGGAAGTTTATTAAATGTTTTAAATAATTCTAATGTTTTAAGAATTAGATTACAAGTTGTCGATGCTTTAGATTGTTTTATTGAACATGTTACTGATGAAGTAGGAGCTAAATATTTACAAAATTCATTTGATATTTTATTTACTGTTTTCAATGAAGATGATACAAAATGTCCTTGTTCATTAAAAGAAGGAATTTTAAATGTTGTTCAAGAATTTATTGATGCTTCGAATGAAGAATTTAAAAAATATGCTGAAAAATGTTTTTCAATTTTACTCGAATATTTAAAAAAAATACTAAATGATGGAACAAATAAAACTTTAATTGGAATTTTGTTAGAAACAATATCAATAATAGGTCCATTATGTCCAGAAATTTACAAAAATTATTTATTAACTTTAGTAAATACTTTAATTAAAATTCAAGCTTCATTATCATCATATAAAGAAAATATAGGAAATTATTTATTAAGTTCATGGGAAAAAATAGTACCAAATTTATTAATAGATAATAAAGAGAAATTATTGGAAGTAACACAATCACTTATTGAATTATTAAAAAAACCTCCAGAAATGTCAGTTTCAAACAATCCAAATTATCAAGTAAATGTACAAGAATTTTTCAAAGAAGATGAAGAAAAAAAAGAAGAAAAAGTAAAACCAAATTTACAAACATCAGAAACAGAAGAATTTACAACATTTATAGAAATTCTAAATTTAATTTTAGAAAGCGCTCCAGCAACAATAAATGCAAGTGAAGTAGAAAATTTATATCCAGTAATATTATCTTTATTAAAATATCCAAATACTGATATTCAAGGAGAAGTTGCAAATACATTTTCAAATTCTATTAAAAGTTTAATTGCAACAAATTGTGAACAAAATGCTCTTCATAATGCAGCTAAAAAATATATTGCTGATATTGTAGAACAATTATTTAAAGAAAGTAATTTTTCTTTAATTGTTTCTTTATTAGATTCAATTAGAGAAATAATTTCAAGTGTAAAATTATTTTTAACAACTCCAGAAATAAATGATTTATCTGAAAAATTACTTAAAATATTTGATAAAGTAGAACAAAATAGAATTGATTTAAATAAACAAAAATTGAAAACTGAAAAAGAAATTGAAAATGATAAAAAAACAGGAGATAATAAAATATTTTCAGATGATGAAGAAGATTTAGATAGTGAACAAGAAGCTATTGATGAAATTCAAAATGAAATAGAAGAATTAGAAGAAGTTCAAACTTCTTTTTCAGAATTCTTTGGAACATTATTTGATACTCATAAAAATTTAACTTTAGAAATAGTAGAAAAATTTTTAAAAGATTATTTACCAAAATATTTTAATGAACAATCTTCAACTTTTGAAAAAAAATTAGGAGTTTTAATAATAGATGATATGGCTGAATTTCTTCAACAAGATTTAATAGGAAATATATGGAATGAAATATTAAAAACAATGATAACTTATTCAAATCATAAAGATTATGAATTAAGAAATGCTGCAGCTTATGGTTTAGGTATTTTTGCTAAATTCACTAAAAATGATTTTAAAATGTATGAAAATGATTTATTAAATTCAATTCTTAATTCAATGACATTTCCAGATGATATTCCAAAAGCTGAAATTGAAGATATGAAATTTGCAAAAGATAATGCTGTTTCTGCTTTAGGAAAAACTATTAAATATCATGGTCAAGAATTAAATGATTTAAATAAATATTTAGATATATGGGTTAATAAATTACCTATTACTAAAGATCATACTGAAGGAAAATTAAATAATAAATTTTTAATGGAAATTTTACAAAAAGATCCTAAAATGGTTTTAGGAGAAAATAATAAAAATTTAAGTCATATTATAGTTGTTTTAAGTAAAGCTTATAATTCTGATGATAGTGATGATGAAACTAATAAATTAATTGAACAATTTGCTAATGGAATTCTTAATAATAATGAATTTAAAAGTGTTTTGGATAAAGTTGTGAGTGAACATAAAAAAGGTAAAACACTTAATAAAATTAAAGGTTTGTTCAAATTAAAGTAACTGAAAATAAATATATTAAAGACAAATAAAAAAATATATATTTATGGTTAAAAATATTAATTATTTATTTGAACTAAAATACATTTGTTTTTAATTTTTTGTATTTTTTTAAATACTAAATTAAAATGATTTTATTTAAAAATTAAAATAAAAGTTTAATACTTATTATTACTAACTCTGAATCCAACAGCATAACTTTTAGGAATACTTAAATTAGTTCCAGTATTAACAGTAGTATTAACTTCACTATCTTTAAGAGGATAAACTTGAGTTTCATTTTCTCTTCTAAAGTGACTTAAGAAAGTTTGAGAAGAAACAGTTTTTTTTTTCATAATATCTGCAAGTTGAATAGCTTTTTTCTTCAAATCCCATTCATTCCAAACATAATTAGGATCATTTTCAATATAAGGATGAATATCAGTTTGAATACCCATATCAATCAAAATTTTACTTGATTTATATTTATAAGCAACACTTTCTTTGTCTCTAAACATATTTGCTAAGTTTCCATTTGGAAATTCTTCAGTCATATTTAATAAATTAATCAAATATGGATTTTCTTTCACATATTCATTAACTCCTTCAATATATTTTTGAGGGTCATCTATAAATTCTTGTAAACATTGATGAGTACAAAATACCATATATTTATCATTATATTTGGCTACTACTGTTGGTCTTCCACTTAATAATAATCCTCTTTTATTTAATAATGTTGTTATGCAAAATCCTTGATATTCTAATTTAATATTTAAATAATCTGCAGTTGAATCTTTTTTTAATAATGTTACTCCATGAGGATATGCTCCACTTTCAAAAGAAAAAATTGGCTCATCTTGTTTTTCATATATATCTAATTTATCTGTATATAATTCAAAACATTCTTCCCATTCATTAGGATCGTATTCTGTTTTTATTTGATTTTTTTCTATAAATTCTTTTAACTTTCTAAATACATTATCTCTTATATCTAAAATAAACACTTCTTCTTGGAATTTTGTATACATTTTTGCTAAATTTTGAAAACGTGGATATGCTTGATCTTTACTAATTATCATTTGTTCTCCTATAATATCCATAATTGAATTTTTTTCATTTTCATAACTTAAAATTAAAGAATCTTTCATTTGAATAGAATTATGTAAATCATCAATTAACATTGATAGATAAGTTAATATTTGTCTATAATATATAATATATTTTCTTATTTTATCTAAAACTTGAGATTCTTTATCATGAATTACACTTTCATGATCAATATTATCATAAATTAAACTATATTTATCACAAACTGTATTTATTTGAGTATAAAAATCTTTTACTTCATATAATAAATCGTGTTTTAATTTCTTTTTTATATCTTCAATATTCATTAATCCAATTCCTCCTTGTCCTAATTCACATTTAAATAATCTTATACCCATAACTGTATTTGACAATTCATTTAATTGAGAAATTTTATCTTGAATTGATAAAGTCAAAAAAGGAGATAAACCACTCTTAGGAAAAATATTATCTAAATAAGAATAAATTTCTCTTTCTGCATTAATCCCTAAATTATTTTTATTTTTAGAATCATCATCATTAATTTCATTTAATGAGTTTAATGTATTTTGTTTTGTTTTAATCAATAAATAATTAAATATTTTTTTATGAATTTGAAAAGTTTCTGTATCTTTTTTTGAAGAAGGAGTTGAGGTAATTTCTCTTAAAATATTATTTAATTCTGTATCAAAATACATTTTAATTTTTTCAATTTTATCTTCCTCTTGAATGTGAGATAATTCATATGTAATTTGTAATTTTAAAGTTTCAGCTATTCCATCTCCTTTTGCATTTAAAATTTCTTGAACTTTATTTATTATTTCTTGAGCTTTTTCTTTTGAAAACTTTGCATTTTCTTTAAAGTAAAAATCCTTTTTTTCTTTATCATATTGAATATTCAATAAAAAAGCAATTAATGCATCAGGAACTGGGTTATTAGCTTCTCTTGCTTTATATACTAAATAATTTAAAATTTCCTCAAAGTTGGAAATTTTGTCCATTTTTTTATTTTTTCAGTTATAATTTTATTAAATATTGTTTATTTTATTTTTTTTGAGTATTTATATTAAATTTTTATAAATTAGTCATTAATATAATATTCTTTAACAAAATTAATTTTTTTTTAAATTTTAAATTTAAATGTCAAATCAAGTAAAGATAGATTCTTTATCACAAACTCAATTAGATAATTATATAGTAAATCAATTATATTTAAAAATTAATGAACAAAGAGAATTATTGCAAGTTCCAAAATTATATCATGATACAAGTGCCCAAACAGCTATTCAAAATTATTTATTTCGTGAATCAAATTTTTCAAAAATAGTAGAAAATGATATTGAAACAGATTTACAAAAAGAAAATTTTTTTTCAAAAAATAAAAAAATAATAGAACTTAATAAAATTTTAAGGTTAAATCTTCAAGATAGAAATAATTTATTAAATGGTTTTTTTTCATTAGTAGAAGAAAATTCTCAAAGTAAAAAAAATATTTTAATGGAAAATAATTGTTTTACTCATATTGGGTTAAATATTAAATATGAAGAACAATTAAATAAAATTTATATTATATGTATTCTCAGTCAAAAAATAATTTCAGTAGAAGAAAGTTATACTTTAAAAGAAGGTTTTATTGTAGTAGGTTCTATATTAGTAAATGATTGTTATATAGCAGCTGCAAAAATAATAAAAAATGATAAAAGTTATTATGATATTGGACCTAGAAATTTAGTCTTTAATTCTATGAAAATGAAATATGGTATAATATTACCCTCAGTTAATTTTAAAGATTTAGGTATTAGAAAAATTAAATGTTATTGTTTAATGAATCAAAATAATGTTAATGTTCCTTATTTAAATAATGATGCAAGAGCTTCAACTGTAAAATGGGAAAGTTTAGAAATAGGTATTTGTCAAATAATTAATTTTAAGGAAGGAAAAGACTTTTCAAAAATTAGTTTTAAAGATTTTTTGAAAAATGAATTTAATATTGAAAATTTTACTGGTTTTTCAACCAATAAATCTAATAATTCTAAATTAGAATTGATAAATAAATTAAATAAAGGAAGAAATATTAATCCAAACTTTTTTAATAATTCAAATAATAATAATATAATTATTTCAACTCCTTCAAGAAATTCAAATAACTTTAATAATAAATTTATTGGTAATTTGTCTTCTATTCCTGAAGAAAAAAAAAATAATTTAAATCAATCTTTTTTTTCAAATAATAAATTAATTAGTTCTCCTATTCCCAAATGTATTAACAATAATGATTTTTTAGGAAGTTTAAATAATAATAATAATAATTTTCAAAATATTATTGGTTCAAAATTACAAAGAGCTGAAGAATTAAATGGAAATATCAATAATATTAGAATTGATAATAATAAAAATATAACATCTTTTAACGTTAATTCACATGATATAAGTTTTAGTGGAAATAATAATCCTTTAATTCCAAATCAAAATAATAATATTAATCAAAATAATACTATATTTGGTTTTAATAATAATAATATAAATGATAATAATATAGTTAATTATTGTGTAACTAAAAATCAAAATAATAATATGAATAATAATAATAATTTATTGAATAATAATATTTTTTCAAATCCTAATTCAAAGAACAATAATAATTTATTTCAACAACAATTTAATACAAATTCTAATTTAACTAATCAGAATAATCCTATAAATAATCAAAATATAAATAATAATATATTTTCTCAAAATATTTATTATAATAAATATTATCCAACAAATTATTTAGAATATTTTAAAACATATAAAATAATTAGTAATGTATTATCATGGCAAATAATACCAATAGAATTAAAATATAAAAATTTATTAGATATAAAAGGAGTAGGACAACATTTTCCAAATGAACAAATAAAATTATCATTTAAACATAATGATAAGATTTTAATAAATTTATCTCAAATAAATTCTGGTAATCTTCAAACTTATAGTATTAATCCTCAAACAAAAGAAGAATTTATGAAATTATTTTTAGAAGAAGTTGAAAAAAATAAATCAACAAAAGAAGACATATTTAAATTTATTAACGGTAATCTTAAGATATGTATAGAAGATTCATATGGTAAAATGCATATATTAACAAATGATAATTATTTAGATTTATTATCTAAAATAAAAATGAATAATATTTTTACAAATATTTTAAATAATAATAATAATTCAAAAAAACAAAATTCAAATAAATCAAAACCAACTATATCTTTTTTTAAACAAATAATAAAAGAAAAATCTAATAAAGAAAACAATACAAATCATTTTTCATTAGATAATTATATATTTAAAGATATGAATATTTCTCAAAAGAAAAACCAAGAATCCTCTAACTCAAAATCTTCACTTTTAAATTCTTTTGTTGCTGAATCATTTAATGATAAAATATTACAATATATAACAAAAAAGTATTTAACAAAAGAAGAATCAAAAATTCCTTATAATTATAATAAATCATATGAAGAATTATATCATAAAAGAAATTTTTGTGATATTATTTTATGTATTAAAGGAGAAGAAATATATTCTCATAAAGTTGTTTTAATTTCATCAAGTCCAATTTTTAAAAATATGATAAAAGCTAATGAAAGTAATAATAATAATTTTTCAAATGAAATTTTAAAAATAATACTTCCAGAATCTTATAATATTAAAATTTTTAAAGAAATATTTAAATGGATTTATTGTGGTCAATTCCATGATAATATATCAATAGAAGATATGAGAGAAATTTTATTAATGGCAGAAAATTTAAAAATGTATTCTCTTCAAAAAATACTCATTATAAAATATATAATTCCAAATATGACAAAAGAATCAGCTTTAATTTTTCTAAAAGATACATATAAAAAACAAATATCAAAAGAAACAATTGATTGTTGGAATTTACTTGCACATTTTAGTATAAATTGTATAAGTAAAAATTCATCATCTTTAGTTAAATCAAATTCCTCCCAATTTTTAACAATGGATGTTGAATTATTAATTAAAGTAATTGAAAATAGTGTTAATTATTTAGTAGAAGAAATTCATCTCTCTTTATTATTAAAATTATTAATTAGTAAAGGTTATGCAAATGATATTTTTGAATTAATAAATAAAATTAGTAATAAATTTAAAATGTGTAGAAATTTTGATATTCAAAATATTAATATTGAAAGTATATTTATTGAACATAATGATAATAATCCTTTTTTTACTTATTTAATTAATGAAGAAACTGTTAATAAGTGTGAAATTGATTCAAAAGGAAATTATAATGAAAATAAAAATAATATTTTCACTTCTCCTTTTTATTTATCAAATTCTAAAATTGGAAGTACAAATAAAGATAATAATTCTTTTAATACTAGGTTATCAAATTATAATAAATTATTTTCTTTTGGTATAGATAATAATAATTTAAATGATAATATAGAAAATAATGAAAATATACAAATTGAAGAAAAAAGTTTTTCTTCATTATCTCCTTGTATAAACAGTAATCCTGATATTGATATTAAAAAAAATAAAAATCCTAAGTTTGAATTTTCTTTTCAAATAGATAATACTAATTCACAAAGAATGTCTGTTTTTAGTGAAAAATTTAATACAAAAAATAGATGTTTTTGTTTAAAAATTGATATAGATAATTCTGGTGATGTGTCATTTTTCATTGTTGAAAGAGGTATAAATAATAAACATAATAGAAATTATAATATGGGATATAATTTAAATTTTACGAGTGTATTATTTGATTTCTCAATAAGAGATATTTCCTTTGAAAAAAGTGGAGTAATATTTTTTAGTTTTGTTAATGATCAATACCAAATAATAGGATATAAAAATTTTTTCAATATAAAACAATTAAGTAAAAAAAATATATTAAATTTCATAATATATATAAAAGAATTTCCATTACATAGTGCATGTCTTCAATATATAAGTGATAATTTTCAACCTTTATTTTTAGACAAAAAAGGAAAATGTGACTTAAAAGAAAGTATAATATTAAAATCAGAAAAAAATGATAAAGAAAAATTAGGGTTTTTAAACTTATATAGTAGTGATTTAACTTCAATATTATATAATAATAATTTAAGAGTTGATAATGAAAATAATGTTATTAGTGCTTTATATATTTATTGTTTAAATAAAGATCCAAAAAATATTGATAATATAATGGAAAGTATAAGATATGAATTTGTTGATTTTCAAAATATGTGTACTCTTGCTAGAGATCATGATACAATCAAACATTGTCCTTCTTTTAAAAAAAGATTTACTATTGAATTAAATGAAAGAATTAAAAAATTAAATAAAAATAACAATGAAAATACTAATTTAGATAATAATTGTTTTCTTAAAAGATTTATAAAAAGAAAATTTTATTCTTCTTCAGACTCTATTTGTAATTTAAATATTAGTAATGAATTAATCAATTTTTTTCTTGAAAAAAATCATCATGACGGTTATATTGATAAGGTCAATAAATTAAAAAAGGAAATTGAGAACGAAAGGAAAATTAATGATGAAAGAATGAATATTTTAAAAAAGGAGAATGCTATATTAAATAATGATAAAATGAATTTAACAAGAGAAATCAAAAAAATGAAATATCATTCTAATCCCAATAATAACTTTCACTATAATCAAATAACTTCATCTATTATGAATGAAAGACAAAATAATACTATTAATAATTTTAAAGATATAGTATTAAAAAATGCAAAAAATTGTTGTATATTTTAACAAAAAAATAAAATAATAATAATATTACTATAAATATATTTTGATAAATTTTTTTTAGAAATTTTGGTTTTTAAATATAAATTAAAAAACTCTAACATGACCAATTGACATAACAGCATTTTCTTTTTTTGAAAAAGGATTAAATACTATAATAAAAGAATTATTTTTGATAGTTTTATCAATTTTTTCTTTAGTGATGATTAAATTATTGAAATTAAATTTACTTCTATAAGGAAATAAAGCAAATAAATCTTGTTTAATATTAACACAATATCTTTTTGGTAAATTATTGGGAAAATGAAAGATATGAAATTCAACACAATATAAAGATTCTATAAAGACTTCTATAATATAATGCATTATATGTTGTTTATCTATTTCAAATAAAAAATTTTGTGTAATTGGAAGTAAAGCTCTAAAAATAAAATAAGACAAAACATTTATTATTATTGTAGTCCATTTTTCAATTTTAAAGTAATAATCTTCAAGTAAGTTATTTTTTTTATTAGTTTCATAAAACTTAATTAAAGAAGTTGTAATTGAATAATTTTTTTTGTAAAGAAAATAACTAGTTATTCCAAATATAATATATTCAAAAGAATTTTTTAAGTAATATAAATGGATATGCGGATAAAAATCAATGATTTTATATATAATAAATTCTGATAAAAAATCTATGAATGAAATATTACAAAAGCTAAAAATAAATTTTGTACAAACATCATCAAAATATATTATTTGCCAACCATTTATAGAAAATAATAAAATAGAAATAAAATATCCTTTATAGATAGATAAGAAAAAACCATATAAAAGATTTAAATTATTATAATATTTATCATTATTTTTTATCGTTGAAATAATTTGACTAATTAAAGTTAAAATCAAAAGAAATATAAAAATTGGGCAAAAACCGATAAATTTATGAATTTTTAGTATTCCATTATTTCTATATATTTTTTTCATTTTGGAAAATAAGACTATAATAAAAATTTGAAGTATTATTGAAATTAAGGGAATTATTATAAAAACCAAAAAATTTTTATCAGAACTGAAATTAATTTGAACTTTTTTGTTATATATATTTGTTAAAATAAAATCTTGTACTTCTTTTTTTGTATCATTTATTATAAAATATTTAACTAAACTATTATTTAAATATTTATTTGATTTTTCAGTGTTTTCAATAAATTTTAGCATTATAATCCCAATTAAAGGAATTTTTGAATTTGATAATTGTATTAAATCATTTATATTATTTATAAATAAAGCACTATTAATTGTTTTATTATTTTGTAAAAAAAAAGAAGTTGCATTTAAAACCTGTTTCTCATAAAAAAAAGGTAAAGTTTTAAATTTATCAAAATTTATAAAAGAAACATTATAAATAAAACTGTCATTGTCTTCATTAGAGAATTTAAAATAATTAATTCCATATCCAAACCCTTTGCATTCCACAATAACATTCAAACAAAAAATAATAACAAAAAATAATTTAAAACTAATTATTCCATCCATAAAAAAAATATTCATAATATAAATAATTTTAATAATTAAAAGATAATAAATATATAGGAAAATATTTTTAATCATATTTTCTTCGAAAAAATAATACATAAGCTTCAGCAGTGTTAATTTCATTTTCATCTATTTCATTCACTATAGAATCATTATATTGATACCATTTATTATCAATGTTTTGACATAAAGCAGTATAATGACCTGAATCACAACTTCCAAAATGTCTACAAACTGCATATAAATCATATTTAGATTTTTTTTTTTCTGGTCCTAAAACATAATCACTTAAATCCATATCTTTAATAGGAAAATCAATATATTGTCTATCTTTAATTAACTGATTTTCTACATTTGAAAATCTTTTTAAACTTATTATTAAAAATTTAGGTAAGTAAAATAAATCTATTTTTCTTTTCGCTAATCTTGATTCTTGGCATATTTTACAAAACCATTCATTTCCCTTTCCTAAAGTTTCTTCTTTCATATAAAATCTAAAGCAATCATTTAAATTTATTGAATTAGAATATTCAAATTTATTATTTCCAAAATCATCACTTATAATTTCTTCACATTTATTAAATTTTATATCATTTTTTGTATAAGGAGAATCTAAAATAATCTTTAAAACTAATTTATATTCTAATTTAGGGTTAATATTAAGGAATGAATCTATAATGTCAGAAATTGAATTATTCCCATTTAGAAATAAAGAATTTTGATTTTTACCAATAAATTCTCTTTTATTTATTTCATTATTCATATAAATACTAAAAGGTAAATTATTTCTAAAATCTTTAGATTGAGAAATAGGATTTTCAAATATATTTCTAAATTCTTCTTCAATTAAATCTATTAATACTTTATAATACTTATTTGGATTTGATAAATAACAACGATATGTACTTTCAAAAGGATCATTTTTATTTTTATCAAAAGGATTTTTAAAATATTTTCTTCCAATACAATAAATTTTCTTTAAAAAATCATAATATTTCATATTTTTATTTACATATAAAAACCGAGGATTTGCAATATATTCTTTTTTATGTCCTAATTTTTTAATAATATATAAAGGAATAATTTTATCACAATTTGCATTATCTTTTTCAGAACAAAAAAGAAATCCATCAAATTTAAAAAAAAACATTTGATTTCTTTGTATAATTCCAACACAAAATCTATCACGAATTCCCATAAAGTCAAGTGAATTAATTTGATACTTAAAATCTTTAATTTTATTTAAATAATTAACAACATCATGTAATTTAGCATTGACGGGTAAAGAAAATTTAATTTTAACAATATTTCCAAAATTTAATTTTGGAATATAAAAAATAATAGTATCTTTAAATTGAACATTGTTTTTATTTTGTTTTAAAAAATTATCATCAGGAATTGGAAGAGTTAAAGTATTGAAAGTTTCGTAAGTTATAGCAACATTTTGACAAAAAGGGCATTTTGTGGTTGATTTACATTGACCAGTGAATAAATCAGTTATAATTGAATTATTTCTTTTTACAAAATAATTCCAAAATCTTTTTGCACATTCAATATCAGTTTCATTTTCTTTTTGTTTATCAATTACTTCATATGATTTTTTTGACACTTTATTTAATTCTTCTTGAATTTTATCTATTAAAATTGCTAAAAATTCAAAAGAATCTTGTTGTTCATTCAAATTAAATCTTTTATCTATTTCTCCCATTATTGCTCTTAAATTTTTTGGATTTCCCTCATTATTATTTTCTATCCAATATTTATATAATAATTTATACCATTCTCTTACTAATCTTCCTTTTAAACCTGCTTGATTATTTTCATTTATATCTTTTTCATATTTTCTTGTTAAAAAATAATTTGTTAATTCAAGTGTATTACTTAAACATGCAATTGCTGAATTCATATAACAAGTGTTTCCTAAATTTATTGAGCCTGTTAAACCATGTTTTGAATTTGAATTCAATAAATGTTGTAAGTATGATATATCATATTTCGGTTTATTAAAGGAATGATTAAAATCCATATTTTTTAACTATTTTTTTTTTATTTAAATAAACAATTAAAAATTTCATAAAACAATGACTTACTTATTTTTTTATCTCTTTTTAAAGCAGGGAATAATATAAATAAAAATATTCTTTTAATAAATCGTTAGTTATTACTTATAATAATTTTAAATATATTTTTAACAAATTTTTATCATTCCATTTAAGAAATATTGTGTAAAATCTAGAAAATAAAATCTTATCTATTTTTGAATAGAAAATATCTTTATAACACAATAAATTAATTTATTTATATTTTTTCTTTTTAATTATCTAATTATAAGTATATATATTTCAGATGAAAATCTAATTAAATTAACAATCTTTTGAATCATAAATTAATCATATTAAATGATTTAAACTTTTAAGATTATCCTAGGTGTTAAGAGAATTAGAATTTGATTTCAATATTTAAATCTAAAATTAAATATCTTTATGATTCTTCTTTTTCATTTTTAAAACATTTAGAAGGAATTTTTGAAAATAATTTTTGGCAAATGTTCCAAATTATTATTTTTAATTTTGAAAAATTAATTTCTTGTGCGTTTAAACCTAATTTTTTTAGGAATAAATATTTTTGAAATTATAATTTTTTTAAAAAAATATATATTATAGCAAATAAGTTTCTGATTTTGTTTATTATTGATAATCTTTTCAATAGAAACTTGAATTTCTTTTATACTTTTCTCTCTTGTTTTAATATATTTAGCAAAAATTGATCTTCTGGTTTTTCTTCATTTAAAATTAAGGTAATTAGTTTATTTTTTGTGGATTATTTTTCATTTATAAATATATTAAATGAAATTATGATAAATAATTATTATCTTTTTAAAATAATATATACATATATAAAAGAATGTATGAGCATATATAAAGATGTTTGCCAATAAATCTTTTTCATTTTAAAATTTATAACTTTTAAACTTTTTTATTGTATAAATATGATATTCTGAATAAATAATGTTATCTTTCTAATTTTTCAATTTTTGATAAATTATACCTTATAATTTATTGAATTAGAAAGAAGATTCTAATAAATATTTTTATAATAAAGAATTGTGATTTTTATTTCTTATTTTTTAATGAAAGACTAATTTATGAAGTTTTTTATTATAATAAAATCTTTACTTATTCTTTATTATTTTTTTCTTTAATGAATTTTTGATGAAAAAATTCCATAAAAATTAGAATTCTTTTTTTATTTTTTTTGAATTTATTTTTTAAATTATTATGGATGATGATGAATATAGTAGTGAAAAAAATTATATTAATTATTATGAGGAATATTTAAAATATGGAAATATCAGAAATGACAATTTCTCTATTTTAGAATATAATGAACCTTCTCTTATAAAAGAATTGATTCGAATGAAAATAAATGAATTAAAAAAGAAAAATAATAAAACAAAAAATAATAACATGGATAAAAGAGAAAATATTATTAAAATCAGAAATATAAAATTAAATCATATACATGATATAAAAATTAATAAAATAAAAAATAATTTAATAAACAAAAAAAATTTAAATTCAAAAATTATATCAAAATATTATGAAACTAATTATAAATTTCCTATCAAATTATATAAAAAACATAAAAATAGATGTTTAAGTATGAATAATATATATTATGAACAACATAAAAATAGTTATGTGGAAATGATATCTTTTAAAAAACTAAATAATAACTTAAATTTAATTAAAAAAGGTAAAAAGCAAAAATCTTTTGAGATTAAAAATACAAATGAAGAATTCGGTAATTCATTTACATTAAAAAATAATTGTAAAAACATTAAAAGTCTCTCATTAATAATTGAAAAATTTCCTCATGAAAAAGAAGATATTGATAATTTAGTATTTTCATTATTAAATGCTGAAAAATCAACAAGTAATTATCTTTATAATAATATTGGTAATTATATATCAAAAATTAATCAAAAAATAAATTGTTTAAATGAATTATCTATTTTATTAGAATTATGGAAAAACTCAAAAATAAGTTACATTATTCAAAAAAGAGTTCTTGATTATATTTTATCTAAAAAATCTTCAAATATTATTGAAATAATCAATAAAGAAATTTCTGGGTTAGAAAAATATAATACAATTTTATTGAAAAATAATATTTTAAAACATATGGAATATTTTGAAGAGTTTTTTTTTAGAAAAAATAATTTGGATAATCAAGATTTTTCAAGTATTAAAAATATTATTTTAGAGATTAAATATAAAGAAGGAATTGATGTTATTTGGAAAGGATTAAAATTTGAATGGTTTTTTAAAAATTAACTTTTATGTTTTATATTAATGAAAGAAATTTAATTTTTTTATAATTAATTTTAATAAAGCATTAAAATTTAATATTTAAAGTAATAATAAAATAAAAGTATCAATTAATAATTTTATCAAAATTAATATTTTGAATTAATTTTTTTAAAGTAAATATTTTTTCCATACTTGTTATATCAAAAGATTGAGATATAAAAATTTTTAATTTGGAATTAATTATTATTGACCTTAAAATATTAAGTTTAATTATTATATATTATTATTAAAAGAAGAAATTCAAAGATATAAAAACAAAAAATATAAATATTTTTTTTTATCTTATGATTCGAAAAAAATAAATATTTTTTTTTTAATTTCAAAAACTTATTTTTACTGTTTTTTATGATAATGAAAAAAACTAGATTTATATCAATATATTTAATATTAGTCTTTTCAAACGCTAAACTTCAACTAATATATTAAATAATTTTTTATGGAATCATAATAAATATTTTTTTTATAAAACATAAAATTTATATTAATGAGTATTTTTGGAAATTATATTAACAATAAAATTAGTCCTACAATGATAGAAAAGATCTTGTTTTATTATATAATTAAAAGTAATAATTAATATAAATTTTAAATGAACTTTATAAAAAATTTTGATTATCTTTCAAAAAAAGTTTCCTTAACAATAAACAATGAAGGAGAAACATCTTTAAAAACACTAGTAGGTGGTTTCATAAGTTTTTTATCATTTTTTTGTTCCCTAATATGTGGCTTTTATTTTATATATCGTTTATTAAAAAGAAAAGATTTATCAATAATTCAATCAACACAAATAAATCCTTTTATAAATATAACTAATTCTCATAAATTACCTTTTTTATTAAGACTTTCAGATACCAATTCCCTTCCTTATCAAGATGATGAAAAATTATATTATATAACAAGTTCAATTTGGAAAGGTGGTTCAAATAATACTTCTTTAATTGGAAATGCTCCACAAACTTCTCAATCCTTCAATATATCTAAATGTAATTTAGATGTTCATTTTGATGATGAATTTAAATCATTTTTTAATAAATTTGAGAATTTAAATTCTTATTATTGTTTACCAATCAGAAATTATTCTCAAAATATTTATGGTTTATATGGTAATTCTTTCCCATTTTCTTACTATTCTTTTACTTTAAGATTTTGTAAAAATACAACTGAAAATAATAACTCTTGTTATTCTAATTCTGATATTAGAGAATTAATTAAATCTCCATATTTAGATGTTATTTTTATTGATTATACTATTGATTCTTTGAACAAAAAAGAAGTTAAAAAATTAAGTGTTAGAAAAGAAAGATATGAATTATCTATTCTGTTATACAAAAGAATTTGGTTATATTTAGAAAATATAAAATTCATAACAGATAATGGGTACTTTTTTAGTAAAAATCAAATTGAAAATTTTTATAGGTATGAATCTGTTAGAATTGATCCAAGTTTATTAGAAGGAGAAAAAAGCTATTTTTCAACTTTAACAATTTTAAATAGTTTAAATACTTCAATATATAATAAACAATATACTAAATTTCAAGATTATATTGCAATTATTGGTGGACTTGTGAAAATTGTGACTTTATTGTGTTCTTTTCTAAATTATTTTAATTCTCAAAATTCTTATTATTTAAAAATAATTCATGATTTTATTATAGAAGATAAAGTTAATGAAAAATGGAAAAATAATATTGTAAAGTTAAATTCTTCTATGAATGGAAAATCAATTAAAATAAGTAATAATTCAAATAATGATATTTCCAAAAATGAATCATGTATAAATACAGTAGGGCAAATCCACTGGGTTAAAGAAGATGCTTTTCGCAAAATTGATTCTTCGATTTCAAATAAAATTTTTCCTATATATTTTGCAAATAAAGAAACTAAACAATTATTCCAAATGTATAAAGAATTAATAAATCAACGTTTGAATATCATCAATATATTAAAAAAATTAGAAGTTATACAAATTCCAGATAATTTTATTAAAAAAAGTATGACAATACAAAATGTTATTACAGGCCAAAGCCATTTAAAATTAGCTCATTTGAAATTTAATAATTATTTAGGAGAAAATAATTGAGAAATTATTAATCACTTTTACTTATGATAAATTGTTATGATGAATCATTTTTAAAAGATATATTAGATAAAAAGCTAAATAATTAAATATATATGTTATTTAAAATAATAAGAAAAAATATTAAACTTAAAATTTGTGATTAATTATTTGAATAATTAATAAATAAATAAATTTAATAACTTCAATAAAATAATTTTGTAAAATTCACAGAAAATAAGTTTAAAATTTAATCACACCATAATTTAATCAATTTATCTTTTCCTCCAGAAGCAATAGTTCCATCTTTTAACTCCACAAAAGAATAAATAGAATTTTCATGAGCCTTTTCTTTTTCCACATATTTAACAAAATTTCCATTTTCAAATTTATATTTAACTAAACAATTATTTCCATATTCATCCTCAATAGAACATAATAATAACTCATCCATACATTTATTAATAGACCAAACAACTTTAGGTAAAAATATATTTTTCACAATTTGATGAGTTGATATTTTTATAAAATAAAAACCTTTTGATTGACCTCCTCCAACACACAAAATATCATTTGCTAATAAACTTAAGGTTTTTAAAGGCCAAGGAGTTTTTATATTATCAATATAAGTTATTAAAGAATAATTATTTAAATTCCAAAATTTTAAACATTCATCTTGACATGAAGATGTTACAAATTCTTTTTCATTTAATTTTAAAAGATTACAATTTGAATTTTTATTTTGAAATATTATTGTAGTTATACATTCAAATTTTTTATTATTATTTAATTTCCAAATTTTCATTGATTTATCTTTTGAAATTGATATTAATTCATTTTCTTTTATTTCTATAATTTTATATACATCTGAATTATGACCTGTTAATGTTTGATCGATTTGGTATTTTTCTTCATTAATTAATTTTATTATTTTCATAGTTTGATCTGCAGAACAAGTTATTATTCTTTCATCATGTAATTGTGTAAAAGAATTTATTCTTTTTGTATGTTCTTCTATTGATAATAAGACTTCAAAACTATTCTCTTTATATATTTTTAATGTTTTATCATCAGAACAAGAAACTAATTTCCCATTATTTAATTTATCCAAATAATTTATTACATCAGTATGATATTTTAAAGTTTTATAATTATTTGTTAAATTATTAGAATGAATGTTATGAAGAACTGAAATACATTTTTTTCCCTCTTTAAATATTTTTTCATAATATTTTATTGAATTTGAACTTATTACTTTCAAATTTTCTATGACATAATAATTTAAATTTTTTAACTTTTCCTCATAAATATATGTTTGAATTAATATTTTTATAAAATTTATTTCAATTAAACTTATTTCTTTTAATTTATCAATCATTGAAATAAAATCTTTTTTTATTACATCTAAAGTATTAACTTCTAATTCTAATTGATTAATATCTTTTTCTAATTGTTTCTTATCACTTTCTGAAAAATTAAATTTAGGTAATTCAATTAAATTATGAGATTCATGCCCGTATTTACAAAAAGCACAAATGTTTTTCTTACAATCTAAACAAAACCAAACATAAGTATTACCATGAATTTTACATAAAGTATCATATCTTTCATAATCAATAATACTATGAATATCTCCATTTGTATGTTTATTTGATTGACAAGAATTACAGAAAAATTTAGAACAAGTTAAACAATATATAAAACGTTGTCTTAATTCCTTTTGTGTTTTTCCACATTCTTTACATTTTTCTTTGGAAAGAGAAAATTTGTTACATTTATTTATATAATCTTTTAATAGTATAAAACCATTATGTCCATTTTCACATTGATAATTTATTGTTGGTTCACTTTTTGAATATTTTAATTTGAGAGAACAAATTAAATTACAATTTAAACACCTTGGAATATTTTCTTGAGTAAATTTACGCAAGGATTTAATTTCTTTTTTACTATTTTTTTTTTCTTCCATCAATAATAATTAATTTTTAAATTAAAAATGTTTTCTTTTTTACAATATTTATAATCAAATTATGAAAAAAAATATTTTTTTGTTTTTATCAATTATTTGTTAATTATTTTAAATCAAATTGTAATATAAATTAAACTTAAATCTTATAAAATAAATAACAATATTTAAAGTTAATTTATTTGAAAATCTTTTTGAGGAATATAATCATAATTATCACTTAATTCATTTGCTCTAATTTTTCTTGGTTTAACATAAATATATTTTATTAAATAAACCAATAAAAAAATACAAATTACAATTAATATAATAATAATTACAATAAATAATCCAAAAAAGTTAAATTCTTTTTTTTTAACTTTATAAAATCCAACTATCTTTCGATCTTGATCAAATAAAAATGGATATTTTCTAAAAAAAATTTCCCCAACTTCAAAATTTTGTTGAAGAAAAGGATCAAAGCACATTAAAAAATAAAATTTATTTCCTTCTTTTTTGAATAAATCATTATAATTCAATTCAAAAGTATAATTAAATTGTTTAGAATGAAATTTAATACCACTAAAGTTTTTAAAATTAAAATTTTCATTACAATATATAAAAATTTTATCTTTATTTTTAACTTGAAAACAAATATTTTTTGAATATAAATCTGAAAAAAAAAATTTATCTAATTCAATTTTTAAATTATTATTTCCAAGAATTCCTCCAAACGAAGCATTAAAATCAATCCTATTCAAAAAATATTTTTGTTTATTAAATTCATAAGTATCAAAAGGAACTTCATAAATAGAATTTTTATTACCTGAGAAAGAAACTGAAATAAAATTAAAATTATTTTCATCATAATTTTCAACATCAAATTCATGAGGATAACTTCCAATAAAAATTTTACCTTCTTCATAATTATTTTCATTAAAATTTAAAAAATAAGCAAATGAATTTATTATCTTTCTTTCAACTAAATGGTTTAAAAAATTTTCGTGTTTAATTGAAGAAAAAGTTTTAAAATTTAATCCTATTCCTGCAGAAGGGATTTTTTCATATTTTTTGTCTTTTTCAGTTGATAAAATAAAACTTGCTTTTTCTATTTTTATTTCTTTTCCTAAGTCATCATTCAATATTATAGTTTCATTTGATTCAAATCCTTCTGAAATATATTCTAAATATAATAACACTTTTTTATCATTTATTAAATTATAAGTTGTGGATAATTTTTTATTGTATTCACCTGATTGTTCTTTATCAAAAATAAAAAAAGAATGTTTATCAAAATTTAAGGTTATTGGAATTTTTTGAGGAGGAGTACCTATTGAAATATTTGTAATATACTCATTGTTATATAAATATTCATAAATTTGAGTTTCATTTATTAATTTTAATTTTTTTGTAAATGTAAATTGAATCACTGAATTGATATTTTTTAAATATGATAAATAGAAGATAAATATAATATTTATACACATTTTTAAAAAATTAATGTATTATAATTTGTTTTAAAAAAAATAATTAATGAATTTTCCAAAATTTATTTTGTTTTTGGATTTTATATTTAATCATTACATTTTATTACAAAAAATTAAAAATTATCAAAATTTCAAATTTTATCATTTTTTTTTAAGAAAAAAATTTTAATTATTATATATGTTTTACATATAAATATATAATTTTATTTCCTGTTCTATGACCCAATGTCATTGTAATAATTAATTATTTCTTATAATTATGATTTTTTAATTAAAATAATTTGAAGGATAATTAATAGTAAATTTATTATCTAAATCAAATTTTATATCATTTATAATAAAATCAAATTTTTAGCTTTGG
>JAJJLU010003750.1:0-33564 GCA_023807065.1 Isotricha intestinalis
TTTTCTTCTTCTAATTTATTTTCTTCTTCTAATTTATTTTCTTCTTCTAATTTATTTTCTTCTTCTAATTTATTTTCTTCTTCTAATTTATTTTCTTCTTCTAATTTATTTTCTTCTTCTAATTTATTTTCTTCTTTTTCATTTAATTCTTTTTCTTCATCCTTATTAATGGTTTCTTCTTCAATCATTTCATCGTCTTCTTCATTCTCAATTGTATAGGCAAATAAATTATTAGAACATTTATTATTTTTACATATTATACAATGATTGTTAACTTTTTTTTTTCCTTCATCAGCACATTTATAGCATTCTTTCGAAATAATAAGATTAACTCCATATTCTTTTGGACATATATCATAACAATTTTTTCCAAAAAAGTATAAATTATTATCAGAACAACTTTTTAAACAGGCATTTCCTTTATATAAATATTCTTCAGAAGAACATTTTTCTCCACAATAATCTCTATCATGAAGAAATTGTTTATTATCACATTGTTTACAAATAAAATCTCCATTTTCTATATCAGTTATTGCATTTAAAGGGCATTTTTCTATAACATCAATAATTTTATAATTAAAAATCATTCCTATACTATTTTTAAAATTCAAAAAATCCCTTATTTCACCATCACGTATTTCTATAGGTTTAAGAATAGGGAAATCTTCTCCAAATTGTTGATTGTTTCTTCCATAATAAAGTTCTGGTTTTATATCAACTGAAATTTTCAAATATTCCTTTGTAATAGAATGAATAATAATCGAATATATATAAAAACTTGAATGCATTATTAAGGATAAAGAATTTGTGGTTGTTGAAGAAAAAAAATCAAATTTTTGAGGGATATAATAATATCCATTTATAAAATATACATCTTCTCCTTTTGAAAATTGATCAAGAATTTCAGGTTTTAATAGAACAAATTCATTGTCACCAAAATTATATTCTTCATCACATAATAAAATAAAATGAATTTTTGTTTTAGTTACCAATGAAGTTATTTCTGGTAATTGTTTTGATTTATCAAGTATTAAAAATTTGTTATTTGATTCAAATTTTATTTTGAAATAGACTTCATTATCTGTTTTTATTTCTTTAAAAAGATCAACATTATTTTCATTGATTCCATAAACAATAGTTTCATAAGAATCATCAAATACAAAAATTTTGTTTGGGATTGAGACACCATTAATATCAATAATAGGGTCTAAAATTCCATCATAAAAGAAAATTTGTCTTGAATCATCTAATGAATTTTTATCCAAAATTATTATTCCATTAACTTTTGAAAAATTAATGACTTCATCTTTAACCTTAATTTCATAAATATTGTCTATATTATAATAATCTTCATTATTTGGATATATTTCAACATTACTTATTAATTGGTTATTTTTAGTTTTAAATTTTGGATAAATATTTCCTAATGAATTATATAAAATAATCTTAATCATTGTAAAATATTTAAAATTTTGATAATCAAAGACAATTAAGTATTTACCTATTTTCAATGAAGATGGAATATTAATTTGCAAATAATTTTCATTAATATTAAAATCTAACTCATATTCATTTAAAGTGATTAAATTAAAAAAAATAATTTTTTTTGGAATATTATTTAAATTGATTTCCAAATTAATAGGTTTTAAATAATTTATATCTTCTAAAAAAGTTGATTTGGAATTTAAAAGATTTTCCCCATTATAAGGTTTTAATAATAATGAATAATTAGATGAAATTTCTTTTAATAATGAATGATAATAAAAAACAGTGAAATTATTTGTTTCATTATTAGGGATTTGAAACTCACATTGGACTAGATTTTTATTTTCAATAATAATAAAACAATTTCCTATAATAGAAGTATTTTGATTTTCATTTTTTAATGAAATATATGGGTTTATAACAATTTTATCGAATTGAAAAATTAAATTACAATTGTTTTCAATTAAATTTCCATAAACATTAATCAATTTATTTGGATTATTTAATACTTTAATTGAAGTTGACTTAAACACTTTTTCATTTATTTTTATGTAATATTCCCCTAAATTAACTTTTGAAGAATTAATGAAAAAAGTATAAGTATAAAAATTATCAATAAATTTTGTAGAATTATGTGTAAATTTTGGTGATTCAAATTTTTCTTTTGTAATTAAGTTTATTATAATTTTTGAAATATCTAAACTTATTTTTGAATGAAAAGTTAAACTTAATGAATTTTCAATATCATTATACCAAATATTTTTTGATAATTGAAATGTTATAAAATTTATCGAAATTGCTCCTCTATAATAGCAATCAGGGAAAATCAAGTTTGGATAATTATAACAACCTTTATAAAAACATTCCATTGATAATGCTTTATGATGAGAATAGAAGTTAATTACAGAATGAAAACCAAAATATTCATTCCCTATAAATTCAAAATAATATTCATTTGTTGATTTTTCTAAATATGAAATGAATATATTTTTTTCTATAGTTTGGTCTGCAAATTTCATATATAAATCTGTATTTTCTAAATATTTATATTTATTTAGTTTAATAGACTTTTCGTTCGAAAAAACAATAGAATCAACGTATAAATATCTTTCATATTGCTCAAAATATATTTTTAATTTAATTTTTTTTTCATTGTTATATGTGTTTGCCCATTCGAATGAAGTTATTTCTGAATATTTTTCATACAGTTCTAAATTTGTATTATTCTTTTTCAAAATAATTTTTATGATTTTAATTTCAGGTTCCACATCTAAATTATAGTCACATAATGCTTTATAAACTTTTTCAGAATAATCAAATATATTATTACATTCAATAAAAAATTTATAATTCTTATAAAAATTGAATGAAAATAGTGTAGAAGAATATGAAATATTAACCGTTGAGCATGATTGATTTCCAAAATCAAATTTCATTTCTTCTTTATTGATTTTTGTTATTGTATAATTAATATTTTCTATATTTAAATCAGATGGAATACATTCAGTATTAACAATTATCCATAATGGATGTTCGCTCGATTCTCCTTCATAATAAGAATAATTTGTTATTTGAAATTCTGTAAAATATATTGTTTGTGAACCAATTATTTTATTATCATCTTGCCTTTTAATTATTAATGTATTAATGCCCTTTTCAGAATTCTCTACTGATAAATTTTTACTTTTTATACTAAAATTTATATATTTACCTGAAAAAGATTTTAATTGAAACACAACTAAATTTTTTAACTCATTATAAGAATTTGATAAAGGAATTTCCAAGTTAAAACAATGAATATTATCAGTTATTTTATTTTCTATTATATCAAAAATGCCACATGTACTAGCAAGACAAGAAGGAATATTTAAATTAAGAATCTTAAATATATTGCTTATAAAATATATTTTTTTATTAAATGTGATTAATTTGTCATCTTTATTTTTGATATATGAAATTTCAATTGACTCATATGTTTCATTTGTTTTATAAATAAAAATGTTAGAATCTTTCCAAAAAGGATAAAGCTGTTTTGATTTTAACATTACTTCATTTTTATAATAAAGTTTTGAAATAGACTCAGGTGTTGAAATAAATAAATAAGCATCTCCATCAAAAGAATGTGTAATTAGTAAATGGTTAAAAACTATTTCATTAGATTCTATAACCTTTATTTTAAAGAATAAACTATTTGATAATGTATGAATGAAGAAAATATTTTCTCCTAATGATAAATGAATTGAAGATGTGAAAATAATTAAAATTTTAGGGTCTTTATTAAAAATTTCAAAATATAGAATAGAATTATCTTCATATACCACTTTTTTGATGGAATTTTGATTTAATTGAGTTGTGAAAATTACTGGAATTTTTTCAATTTTATTTGCTTTTATCCATGTTTGAACTGTTTCATATAAAATTAAATCATGAATGAAATTAATTTTATTATTGTTCATCAAAATATTTCCATTTTCTAATATAACTTTAATTAAATATTCTCCTGATATTATTTTTTCTTCTTTTGTATAATAAATTTTTATAATATTTGAATTTATATTAAATTTTTCAAATATGATTGTATCTTTTTTTGTTAGATCATCAATAAATATTATTTTCTCTGGATAATTATTTTTTTCAAATTCATATGAAAAAGTTAATTGAATTTCAATTGAATTTTCAACTTTTTCAAGATTAATAAAAGATGGTGAAATATTAATTAAAGTAAAAGAAGGAGAAATATTTACATTTTGAATTTCTATATATTCTCCACAATCATTTAAATATGAAAGTTTATAAGAACCTTTAGAAACAGATGATAAATCAAATTCACAAATTACTTCTTTTTTATCTGTTAATAAATTACATTTTTTTGAATAAATTATATTATTCGAATCTTCTAAAGTAAGAAAAGAATTTTTAATTAATACTAATTCATTTTGGAATTTTATATTAATTATTTGATTTTCACTTCCTTCAAATAACGATGAATTTACATTCTCCACATTATTGTCTTTATATATATTAATTTTACTTTGTATTTTTGTTTTTAATGTATTTTTTTCAAAGTAAAGACTATGTTCTCCTTCTTTTAAATAAGAAGATGGAATTCTATACATTAAATTATCTTTTTCTAATTGAATATCATCAAAATAAACATTAATAGATGTATCAATTTCAAGTAAAAAGTTTATATCATTTAAATTTGAAATAAACTGACATTGATTTCCAGAAGTAAAATTTAGATAATAAATATAAATATATTGTACATTATTTAAATCATCGTTATATGCAATTTCTATTTTTTTGTCATCTCTAATATATGAATAAATGCAAGTATATATATATTCCTCAGAATCAGAATCAGAATCAAATTCACAATTTTCAGCAATTTGACCATTAAATGTAATATAATTTTCCATATTTGAAATATAAGATTGGAATATAATGGAAATGGATAATTCATTATTATCGCTCAATTTTCCAGCAATAAAATTATTTACAATAAAAGGAACATTTTCATTTAAAATAATCTCTTTATTTATAATTTTAATGTTTGTTTCTTTATTTGAATATTGATTGCTTTTTATTTTTGTTAAAGTATAATGTTCATTTTCATTAACATTTAAAGTTAATATTAATTTATCTTTATTGTTAGATAATATAAAATTTGTTGAATTATATATTATAACTTTTCCTGAAGATGAAATAACTTCAATTGCTTCTATATTGGGTAAATAAAAATTTGCAGAAGTTATTATTATTCTATTCTTTTTAGTCAAATTTGATATTTCAAAATCTGATTTATTTATTCTTATGCTAAAGAAAAAAGAAGCAAAATTATCTCTGTCGATTTGAATTGTATATTTTCCGAATTTTGTAATATTTTGGGGAATTGAAATATATAAAATATTTTCTTTTGAAATTAATTTTTGATTTTCTAATTCATAAATTTCATTCCCTTCATTTGAAATTGTTAAAAATTCTATTTTTTTATGTATATTATAAATATATATATAATCATCAATATAATAATAAGGCGCTATTTTAATATTACTAAAAATTATTTTTTGTTTGTATAATATTTTTCTATTATCAACTTTTGAAATGGTGAAATAATAATTGATATTTGTCTTTAAGTTTTCTATATCTTCATCTGGCAATTTGTAAAGGCTTGTGGCTTTTTTATGCTCATAAACTAATTTATTATTTTCATTTCCTTCTTCATATAAATTTAATATTATATCAAAATTAAATCCATAATATGGGATAATATCTAATTTTAATTCTTCTTTGGCTAAATCAATTAAAATGAATGGATTTGGAGGTATAAAAATTAAAACATCAAATATATTTAAAGCCACTGTTATTTTCATATCTTGTATTTTATATATATGTAAATAATTATCCCCTTCAACAGAAAATCCAAAATCAAAAATACCTTTTTCTTCCAAAAGAAAAGAAAATTTATTGCCTTTTTTGATAAATGGTTTTGATGTATCTTGATTCAAATAAATTCCCTGAACTTTCCCAGATTGATTACCTTGAATTGTAATTTGAACATATTGAGGAGAATTTCCTAAAATAAAATAATTGTCATTAATTTCAAAATATACATCTTTGTCTAAAATCTTTAAAACATATTCATAATTTTCATTATTATCATCAATTACTTGAATAGTATAATTGTCAATATCTGGAAAACCTATTAATTTAATATTATAACTATTAGTATCCTTTTTATAATTATTATAATTTATAAAGATTTCTTGATTATATTTATTTTTATTATCAAATATTTTAATTTTTTTGATTAAAGGAAGATAGAAATTTGATGAAGATAAAGTTATTTCATTTTCTCCTAATTCTAATTTTGATTTACTTAAAGAAAAAATTGCTTCAGAAAATGAGTTTGAAATATAAGTTGAATCTAATTTCTTTTCACCTAAATAAATATTAACTTTTCCAACAAAGTCTTCTATTATTTCACAATTTAATTCATTTTCAAATAAAAAACAATTGTTATTTATAATTTGACCATTCATTTTTCTGATCGAGATATTTCCATGCTCACAAGTAACACCTTTAAATTTAATGTAATTGTTGATTATAAAAGTTGGATTTTCAATTAATATATTTGAATAATTGAAAAAAAAATTTTCATATAAAATTTTTGTACTTCCATATGCATCATTATAGTCTAAAACACTAATAGAATATTCTTTTTTTGAATCATAGATTAAATATGAATTTAAATCATAAGTATTTATTGAATCTGATAAATCTTTGTATGAAATTGAAAGTGATTTAAATTTAATCATTGGATAGTTATTATCAACCACTGAAAAAGATTCAGCGGTTTTAGAAACATAAAGTTTAAAACTTTTATAGTCCAAAGAACAGGATGGATCAACATAAAAATTTGGAAATAAATCATTAATAGTATTTCTCACATATATTATTGAATGTTTCTGAAGATTAAGACAATCATTAATTTCATGATTATTACAATATTTTTCTGGATTATTTCTGATTTTTTTGTTATATTCAGAATCATTTTTTTTTTCTGAATAAATTTCATAGTTTCCAATATTTGTAAAATTATAATAAATTGTCATTTTGTTATTTTCAAAAGGTCCCTCTGCTATTAAAGTATCATTTAAATAAATATTTGCAATATCAATTGCGTTAAATATATCAATGAAAAAAGGTTTCTCCTTTTGATTAGAAATTAAAAAAAAATTTCCACTGATTTTTAATTGAAATACAGGATTATTAATTAATGATTCACCAATTATTTTAAAATTTAATTTAATTGATTCTAAACATTTATTTTCAAAATATAAATAATATGTTGAATGTATTAAAGTTTGAATATTACATGAAATTCCATTTAAAGTTTCATTATAACTACATGATGAATAAGATTCTAAATTTTTAAAATAGAATTTTCCATTTTTTAAATCACTTGAAAATTCCGTTATTGAAGAATTAAAAAGAATAGTAAAATTTGAATAAGATTCATTGATATTCAATGAATTATAAGTGAAATTAGGAAAATCATTTTTTGAAAATTCAATTTTAAAAGACTTAAAATTTTCATTTGATGTATAAACTCTAATTTCTGATTCATTAATTGGTGAAGTAATAGTAAATGATTGAATAATAACATGTTCTTTTTCTGAAATTGATGATTCATTTAAAAATGCTGAATTATAAAATACTTTAATATTTTTATTTTTAGGGACTTTAAAAGTTAAATAAATAGGATTAACTGGAATAGATTTTTGAATATTTTGACATAAATTTTCTATGTTATATATTATTGGAGATAATATTTTTCTTTCAGAATAAGTGTTTTCTAATATTATATCCCCATTTTCAATAACTTTTTCAAATTTTGCTTTAATTATATTTCCAGAAGAATTATTTAAATCACAATAAAACTGTCTATTACTATTATTAGGACAGAAATAATTTTTATAATAATTAATATCTTTTTCGTTTGATTCATCAAAGATTAATTCAAAATCAGAATATAATGAATATTTTTTCATATATTTATCACTTTGATTATAATATATAAAAACATATTCTGGATTTACCTTAAATTTATCAAACGCTGATTGAACAAATAATTTTGTATTTAAAGGAAAAAAAAAACTTAACTCTTCTTCTGAAGGTGGATTATCTATTTCATAATCTTCTAATTTTCTCATAATTTGTGATAAAATAATTTCATCGTATTTGTTAATATTTAGTGATAATGATAAAAAATCTTCTTTCTCATAGTAATCTTCAATTATAAATAATTCCTTCTTTTCTCCATTGATAATTATTATAATTTTTTCAATATTATAATTATCAAAAAAACCACTTGAATTTATAATTATTTTATTATATCCTAAATAAATAATTACTGATGTATCTATTGAATAAATGATATTATTTATATTATCTGAAGATAAAATATTTTCTCCTAATTGAATTGAATCATAAAAGAAATCATAGTATCCTACAGAAATATTATTTGTAAATTCACATAAAAACTGTTTATTTGTTTTATTATAAATTGAATTTTCATTGCATTGGATGTTAGTTGATTTATCTTCATTTTTTAAAATTAAATCAATGTATAATATGTTACAACTTGTTGTTAAATATAATTTCTTTGAATAGGCATAAAAATAAGATTTAGGAATTATTTCTGTGAAATAAATTAAATTTGATTTAGAAAGATATTCTTCAATATCATTTCCTTGTGTAATTAGTAAATTATATGTTCCAATAGATAATTCTAAAGAATTTGTATTTAAAATATATTTATTTGAAACTTTTGAAAATTGAATTAATACTTCTTCTGAATTTGTAATTTCATTGTTTTCTTGATATAACCATAAATTTATATTAGATAAATCATTATTATCATTATCTTCAATTTCATATTCAAGATTTTCTTTCAAATAAAAACAATTTCTATTATTTATAGTTTTAATATTAATAAAATCTTCAAAGTTTTTATATACTTTTATTTTTTGAATTAACTCAATTTCATTTCCATTTTGAATATATCTAAAATGATATTCACCAGGTTCATATAAAGTTAAAACAAATAATTTTGGGTTTTTTTCATTTCTATGTATTTCTTTATAATCTGAATTTGAATCTTTATTCATTAATAATGAAATATTATCTTCAGAAATAGTTATATAAGTGATAATTTCTTTATTATGATAAACAAATATTGTTCTTTCAAAAGTAAAAGTTGGCAAAGATAGGGAATAATTAATTAAATAAAAGAAAAGGATATAAAAAAAAATGCTTTTATCCATTTAAGTTATTATATTTAATTATTTTATAATTTTAATTAAATTAATTAAACTTAATTGTATTTATTTTATTTATTTATAATTCTGTAAAATATTGTACTTAAAAAAATTGTGAAAATCTAATAATACCTATATAGAAGCTGATAACATCTTTCAAATTAACAAACAAATTATTATTAAAAAAATAGAAAAATTCTATTGAAAATTTTCCCAGTTTTTTTTTTTCAGATTCATATTGCTTTGATATTAATGTCTGTTTTTGTGGTTTCAATAGTTATAATTAGGAATTTTTATAAATTAATTATTAAAATTCATAATTATAATTAAATTTTTTATATTTTGTAAATTTTTAAAAACAAAAATATGTTTCAAAATAAATATTACTCTTTAATTTTTTTTAAAATTAAATCATATTCTCTATATACTTCTCTCATTGTATAATTTTGGAAAATTACTATAAGTTCAAAAATCACTGTAAGTATAAATAAAAGATTATAATGTGTTTTATTGATAATATATTTTTGAACATCTTTTTCTAATTTTTGAATAATTACCCAAACAAATAAAGTAACAAAACAAGAAAAAATTATAAATTGGTTTGTTAAATCCAAACAAATTTCTCTTTCTCTATCTTTCATTATTTTATAAACTGATTTTATTCCAGAATATAATAAAAATGATAATAGAACACCACAATAAAAAATATAATAAGTATTAATCATCCAAAGATTAATAATTAAAACAATTAAATGAATTAAAATATTAACTGCTAATAAAGATATAATACAATAAAATATTTCCCATAAAATTAAAAATTTTTCATAATTATTTGCAATAATATTATGTTTTTTAACTTTTTTTATTATTTCTTTTGAAATTGATGAATTTTGATTTTCATTATTATATTGATTATATTTATCTAGTAAATTTAATTTTAATGGGTCAGTTTCTTCAAAATTTTCATTGTCTTCTTTCAATTTATCTTTTTTTGTTTTTTCTTCAATATCAAATATCATTTTATCCACATTTGAATTTTGATTTTGATGTCCTATAAATAGATCATTCGAATCATTAAATGATTCATTTTCATTATGATTGTTTATATAAGTTAAAACTAAATTTTCCTCTAATTTCATAGAAATTAAATTAGAAATTCTTCTAAAAGATTTAATTTTAATTTTAATGGGCTTATCATTGATACAAAAATCAAAAATTTCTTTACTATTAATTATTTTATTAAGTTTCCCTAAATTTTCTTTTTTCCCAATTAAATTTAAAACTTTAACTTTAAAAATTTTAGCTCTCATAATTTTTATATCTAAAAAAACCAAAATTTAAAAAAAAATTATTAAAAATAAAATGGAAATAAACACACAAACAAATCAACCAGTTCAACAAACAAATCCAGTTCCTCAAGAGAAACCTCCAAAACGTTCAAAAAAGAAAAAAAATCTTGGATTATGCAATCAAGAATTATTAAAATTAGTAGGAAGAGGAAGTGCAATAATTTGTGAAATACTTCGTTTAAAAGATTATATTCCAGAAGCATATTCAAATAAAGAAGAAGAAAAAATATATAAAGAAATAATATATGATTTCACATATTTCAAAAGTGGAATTAGAGATAAATTTGAAGAAAAATTACATTCAAATCAATCTTTATTAGATATGGATGAAGATTTTAGAACAAATAATATAGAAATAATAGAAAGATTCTTTTCATTATTTTATTCAATTTTTCAATATATTACAGATTGGAAAAGCTTTTTAGAACAAGTAAATCAAGGTAGATTTGTTCAACATACATTAGATAATATAATAACAAATAAAGAACTACGACCAATATTTTGTGAAAGTTTATTTTCAATTGGAGTAATGTTATTATTAGTAGATAAATTAATTCCAGGTCCAATAAGAGAAAAAATAATAGTAAGTTATTATAGATATAAAGGACAAACAACAATAACAAATTTTGATTCAATTTTTAAAATATTTAAAGACACATCTTATATTCCACCAACATCATTTAGTGATCCAAAAGATGAAAAAAAACCATCAAAATACCCAATAGATTTTTTTTCAAGATGTGAATTACCTCATCAAATAATAGAAAATACAATAGGAATTTTAAAAGATAATGATATATATGAACAAACACTTGCTTTTCCTTCTCCTGAACATAGATCTCATGCTTTAAGTTCTCAAGCTGCAATTCTTGTTATTGCTTTATTTTTCTGTCCTCAAATTTTAGAAAAAGATCAAAGTAAAATGAGGGAAATAGTTGATAAACATTTTAATGATAATTGGGTCATTTCTATTTATATGGGATATACTATTGATATCCAAGATTATTGGAAAGAATTTAAAGCTGCTAATAAAGCACTTGAATTTTGTCTTGATGAAACTATGTTAAAAGAAATTAAAACTAAAAATTATAATAAATTAAAAGATATGACTCAACAAGTTAAAAAATATTTAAATGAAGGAATTATGACTGAAGAATTTGTTTTAAAAGATATTGAAAATTTATTAGCAATTTTAAGACAAAGTAATGTTGCTTTAAGATGGTTTATTTTACAAAGAAATATTAATCATAAAAAATATAGGCAATTATTTAATGAAGGTTTTATACATAGTGATATTATACATCTACTTTTGAATTTATCTCAGTTTGAATATTTATTAAAAAAAATGTTTACAACTTTGGTAAATAATAAAGAACAATTATGGAAAACTGATAAAGAAAAATGTTTACAAAAATTATCTCAATTGGTTTCTTATTATAGTGGAAATACAGCTTTTTCACAAGACGTAAAATTAGAAAATTATTCAAAATATTTTGAAGAAACCAGTAAAAAAATAAATGATTTAAATTATAATAATCCAACAAGAACTGGAAAAAAAATTGGTCAAATTAGAGAAGAAATTGATGATATAAGGAAATTATGGAATATATCAGGAGCTGCTTTTGCAACTCAAAATATAAATGAAATAAATGATACTTTAAATCATATGTTACTCATATTAAATGTTAAAAAAAATTATTTAGTTTATATTGCAAAAATATCTGATTTTTCATATGCTTGGATTAGTATTCAAGATTATTGTGATGAAATGAGAAATGAATTAAAAAATGACTCTAAAAAAGTTCTTTTATTAAGAGCAACATTTCTTAAATTAGCTTCAATATTGAATTTCCCTTTAGTAAGATTATTTGAAATTGAAAGTGATGATATTGACTCAGTTACAAATTATTATTCTGGAGAATTAGTTAAATTTGTTAAAGATATTCTCCAAATAATTCCACAAAGTGTATTTCAAATTTTATCTCATATAAGTGATATTTTTTCAAGTGGATTTAAAGAAATCCCATTAAAATTACCTAAAATTGAAATTAAAAATTATATTCAAGAAGAAAAAAGATTTGATTTAGCTCAAAGTGTTCATAAAATATCAATGTTTACAAAAGGTATTTATTTAATGGAAAAAACTTTAATGGGAGTAATTGAAGTTGATCCAAAAATTATTTTAGAAGAAGGTATTAGAAAAGAATTATTAAGATTATTAGCTTATGTTTATCATAATATGATTAATTTTGGGCCTGATGATAAAATTGATATTAGTTCAAAATTAGAAGAATTAATTAATAAAATTAAATCACTTAAAAAAAGTTTCATTTATATTCAAGATTATATCAATATCAATGGAAGTAAAATGTGGTGTGAAGAAATGCATAAATTAATTAATTATTATGTAGAAATTGAAGCAAATAAATTTTTAAAAAAAAAAATAAAAATTAAAGAAGAAGAACAAGAACTACAAAGATATTTATTAGCATTTATTTCTCCTTTAAAAAACTCTCCTCAATCAAGAACATTTTTAGGAAGATTAATGTATTATGTAATTTCATTAACTAATCCAAAAAAATCATGGTTTTGTCCTGCAAATTACATTTGGTATGATCTAAGTACAAAAAAAAATGAAATATTTGGAATTAGAACAATAAATAAAATTAAAGAAGCAATTGGAATTGAAGGATTTCAAGGATTTGGAAAATTATTAGGTTATTATAATTACCAAAATGTATTAAATATGCCAATTTATTATAATCAAATAACATCAATTCCTAATATCAACACTCTTTTAAAAAACATCAGCCAAGAATTTGGTAATCCTTTTGTCATAAAATTTAAAAACATAGAAAAAGATTATAAAAATTTATTATATAGAATTGAATCTTTTGATAATAGAATTAGTCAAGAAATATTTGATAGAATTTTAAAAATAGGACAAATTGAATTTTTAAGAAAATTACAAAATTTTTCATTAAGTGAAAATTCAGAAGTTGAAGCTTATATTTTATCAAGTCAAATAAAATCAATGAATGAAATAAATTTATTGATTTTAAAAAATAATATTAATTTAAAATTTAATGATCCTGCAATAAATCAAGATCCCAATAATCAAAATGCAGAAGAAGTGGCAAGAGAACAAGTAAAAAAAATTAATAATTATTATAATGATTTATGTTCATTTTTAGAAGACTTTGGTTTAGTTGATACTCAACATACTTTTTATTGTAATTTAACAAGTTTACAATATCTTCCTTTATTAATTACAATCTCAGTTTATAATCAATTTAAAAATTATTTTCATTTAGATAGAAAAAATTGTACTTTGAAAAAAAAAGACGGAACGGGATTTGATTTATATTATTTCACTTTAGGAGTTTATTGTATACTTTATCAAATGGGGAAAAATAATATTATTTTATTTATTGCACTTTTAAGCTTTTTAATGAGAACTAATTTGATAAATCTTTTTGGTTTAAAATCTGGAAAAAGTACAATTGTTGATACTAATCCTGAAACATCTAAAATAATTGCTATTATTCAATTATTTTTACAAGAATTAGCAGCTAATACTCGAATTGATTTAAATTATTTTGAAATAAATTTCAATAGTTATCTAATATTTAGAAATATTATTGATACAGAAAATAAAATTTAAATTTAAAATATTTTATCATAATTGCAATTTTTTTATATTTAATTTTCTAAAAAGAAAATATATAATAAACCAAACAAATAATAATATAATAAATTAATGATATATTGATTTTATGATTCATTGAAGTTCTATTATAAAAAAATCTTAGCATATCATTGAAAATTGTGGTGTTGAATTATTATTAATTAATAAAACTTTCTTATTTTTTAATTTTAGCATTTTATCTGCCAATGGCATTCCTTTATAATTTTCAATAGTTAATTGAACTTGATTATCAATAAAATTATATATAACTAAACTTTTATTAGTTCCTAAAAAACAAATTTTTTCATTATAAGGAAGAAAAGATATTATATTAGAAAAATTATTGCCACCCCATCTTCCTACCAGTGCTACCTGTCTGTGAAATCCAATATTATTATTATTTCCAAATCCTAAATTATTAATGTTATTTAAAAATGGATTACCATTATAATTATTATTATTATTATTATTGTTGTAATTATTGTTATTATTGTTATTATTATTATTGTTATTGTAATTATTATTATTGTTATTATTATTAATATTATTATTGTTATTATTATTTCTATTAGTATTTAAAAATGATATAGGATTATTTAATAATTCAGAATGATTTTCAATATCATAAATGAGAATATTTTTATCCCTTTGGAAAATAATTTTATTTCCTTTTCCATATTGATACAATCCAGTAATTTTTCCTTTTTCTTCCATAGAAAGTATTTCTAGATTTTTTTCGACATCATAAACTTTAACAGTAGAATTATTAGAATTAAGATTAAAAGCTACAATCAAATTCATTTTATCCAAAATAAGTAATTGAATATTTAAAAAATTAGGATTAAAAGTATTTAATATTCCATAATTATCTTTACTTAAAATAAAAATAGATCCAGTTGTTTGACTATAAACAACAATGTTTTCATTTTTTAATTGTTTAATACAAGAAATAATTCCAGGTACTTTATTAATTATTTTAGTTTCATTTCCCTCCATAGTCCATTCTCTAATAGGATCAGTAATTAAATGATTTATTGAATTAGAAAAAAATTGTGTTCCTGCTCCAGAAAGTAATAATCCATTTTTTAATTGACATAAAGATAATATTGATGTTGTATGTCCAATTAAAGTATTTATTTCTTCTAATTTATCTGAATTTAATATATGAATTTTTTTGTCATCTCCTCCTAAAGCTATATTACCATTTGATAATTCTATAATTGAATGAATTTTTATTCTGTTGAAAGATTGTGATAGTCTTTGTAAGTTAAATTTTTTTTTTTTTACTTTAAATGGAATGCTATAAGTAGTATTATAATGTAATATTTGTTTATTATTGTTTGAGTTATTAAATTGATATTTTATTTTATGTCTTTCGAAAAATTCTAATGAGTTATTTTTAAATTTTATTAATATTTGATTTAATTGATTTTGAATATTTTCTCCTCCTGAATTATTATAATAATTTGAATTACCTAAGTTAAGGTAAGATGAACTATAATTACTTTTAAATTCATTTAATAAATGAGGTTTAAATGAGTTTGAATAATTATTATTTTTGTCTTTTGATTCTTCATAAATTCCAGTTGCATTTTTTATAGTTACAAATTGAGGTATAATTTCTCCTGAATTATTATTTGTATTAAAGAAACTTTCCATTATAATTTTATATAAAGCAATATTTATATAATTATTTTTAAAAAGTTTTTCACATTCTTTATTAATTTCATTTTGAATGATAAAAATTTGATTTAAAATAGAACTCAAATAGGCATCTTGATTTTTTTTAAAATCAATTATTTCATTTATTTTTGTATTAAAAAAATCATTAATTTCATCTAAATTTTTAAATTTCATTAATTTTAAACACTTTTCATAATATTCTTTAATAGTAATAATCTTTTCTTTATGAATAGAATGAATTTGATTTAAGCACACATTACATAAATCTTGTTGACATTCTTGACAATAAAACGTTTTTTTTTCATTTTTATGAATATGGCAAATATCATTATTACTAACATATTGTTTTTCTATTTTATGATTAGGTTCAAAAGATGCATGAAAAGATTCACATATATCACAAATATATTTTTTACAATCAGGACAATAAAATGATGCTATTGTTTCTTTATGTTTAAAACACTTTTCATTAGAAGAATTTAGTTTTTCTATTTGAAGAATAAATTCTTCTAATGGCATTGAAATATTATGCGAACTACATGGACATTTATAATATATTTTATCTTTGTTTATATTTGTTATTATTGGAATATTTGATTTACATTTTAAACATGTTAATATTGAAAATTTTTTTCTTTTTATTAAACACTTCAATTTTTCTTCATTTAAATCATTATATTTATCTATATTATTTTCTCTTTCTTTTATATTTTTTACTTCTTTCAATTTTTTTTCTGAGTAATTGTCTAAATCTTCAGTTTGTTTATTTTCTGTTTCTGACATTTTATTTATTTTTTTTATTTTTGCATTATATTTGAAATATCTTATTTTTAATTATTTAATTTAAAAATATTTTATTATTTATTATTCTGAATGATAAATTTTAATTTTTAAAAACATTAAAATATTCAATATTTGAAAAATTAAATCTATTTAAAATGGAATTTTTTTTAGATAGTCCAAATGTTGAAATTAAAGTAGATGAAATAGAAAATAATCAAGATAATATAATATCACCGTTAGATATTGATATTAAATTAAATAATAAAAATGAAGAAGAAGAAATAGAAAAAGAAGAGAATGAAAAAGAAGAAGAAGAAATAGAAATTAAAACGAGTAATATGAATTATTCTCTTAATCTATATTTTAAATTTGATGATTTTTATTTAGTTAATCAAATAAAACTTTTTATTAACAATGAATTACAAAATTATATCAAAATTAATAAAATCAAATTTAGAAATATTAATACTAAAGAATGGGAAGATGCATATTTTTATGCTCCAGATACAAAAGATAAAATTTTAAAATCTAATGATTCAATTACAATTTTTTCAGTTGGATTAACTAATAATGTTAATATTTCTTTGATAATTAACAAAAAAGAAAAATATAAATCAACTTTAATTATAAAAGAAATTAAGGATTCAATTTCAAGAATTTTAATTCATGCACAATATATATATACTATCCCAAATTCAACAATGTTAATGACTTTAATAAATTTAAAAAATTATTTTTTAAATTATTCTTCATATAATCATATTCTGATTGAAAATCAGCCTAAAAGTATAATTCACAATTATTTAGGTTCATTATTTTTATCATCAATTGCAATGATTCAATCAAGATTATTTATTCAATCATCTGAGTTATTAACTACATTACAAAATTTTATTTTAAAAAATGAAAATAATTCAGATGTGATTGATTTTTGTAAAATATTTTTTGAAATCGATAAAAATGAATATCAAATAATTAAAATTTGCATAATAAAAATTGAATTAGTAAAATCTTTATGTATGTTTGAACATGGTCATATTCACATATATTTAAATTGTTTAAAACATTGTATTAAAGTCAATGAAAAAAATGATTTTTCATGGATAAAAGAAACAGTTTCTTTTAATAAAGTCAATGAACTTGTTAGTGATAAATATTATATTCAAAATTTTCTTCAAAAATATGGAGATAGAATTAGTGATTTAATTACCAGATATTTGACTAATAAAAGTGAAATAATAAAATTTTCAATATTAAAAATTGTTGAATTTATTATTGATTATAATCCATTAATTCTTTTTAAATATTTAGATAATATTGTTTATTTCCTATTTAAAACAAGTTATTCATGTAGTGATAATTATAAAAATAGTAGCCAAAATACATTAAATAGTCCAAATAAATTATCTGAAGTATTCGAAGAAAATGAATTAATGTTTCCTCAAAAACTATTTGAATCTTTTATAAATAATAATTCAAAAATTCATAAATTACAAAGTAAAGAAAGTTTTAAAGATAATTCTGTACCTAAAAGTAAAAATTCTATAAGCCAAGTTTTGCAAACTCAAATTAAATATACTATATTAACAATAACTTCAAATATTCCCTCTTTCAATGATGAAATTATAATTAATATATTAGATAAAGTAAGTTCCTTTCTTTTTGAAATTCTAAGAACTACAGACAAAGAGAATGTTGTTTATATTTTTTCTATAAATTTATTAAAAAAATGTTTTGAAACAATAACATATAATATTTCAACAAATGATTTAATTTCCCTTTTTATTCTTGGAATAAAAAGCAATATTAAAGATTTATTTAAAGAATATTTATCTTTTCAAAAAATTACAAATTCAAATAAAGTAAATAGAAAAAGTTCAAAAGAAGCAAAAGAGTCGATTCAAGCAACAACTGCAAAAAATAATGTAATGAATGCATTATTTAATACAAGTGGTTTAATTGAAAATTCAAAATTAGGAAATCTTTTAATTTTAATATTAGATAAAGTTAGTGATTATAATATTAATTCTGATAATTCAATTTTTATTGATATTGCAGAATATATTTCTACTTTAATTTTCTTTTTGAAAGATGATGAAAATGATAATGAAAATGAAAAAGATTTTGCTATATTTTATATTTATTTACTTCTTGAATTATGTATATTGGTGAATTTTCCTAAAGAAAAATTTAACATTAAAAAAAAAATTTGTGAATTATCAAAATATGAAAGTGAAAAGGAAAATGAAGTTAATCTTTCAACAAATAAATTTATTGAAATTCTATTTAATTTAGAAACTTTTACTTTATCAAATAAAAAATCTTATATTCTTTTTGAAATTACTTTGGATATCTTAACAAAAATAAAAATGTTGTATGATACTAATAATGAACTTTTTTCTTATGAAAAATTCTTTTTACCACAATATAAAACTTTAAATGTTTTTTTAGAAAATGGAATTTTTTCAGATAATATTCAATATTTAATTAAAACTATTCCTTTATGTGAAATGAAAGATGAAGATTTTATTGTTATATTTAAAAATATATTTTTCAAATTTTTAAAAAATTTTGAAAATTTTTATACTGAAGAATCATTCCTTTTATCTACACAATTTCTTGATAAAATTAAATTTTTTATTGATAAAAGTTTATTCGATGAAATAACTCAAGCAATTGTAAATAAATCTCATTATAAAGGAAATCCATTTAAACAATATTACAACAAATATTTTGAATTAATTTTTGAATTTCCTCAATATTTTCAATATTTAACTGAAACTATTATTTCTCAGTTAAATCAATATAATGAAAATGTTTCTAAATATAAAAAAAATAAAAATAAATTTAAAACATTTTATATTAAATTTATTGATTTCTTAGAAATTTTAAGGAAATTTTATGAGTTTGTTAAAAACAAAAATATTGAAGACGAAGAAATAGATAAATATTCTTTATTTAATAATAAAGATATTATTGAATTAATTATTTCAACTGTTCAAATTGCTGATGATACTATTATTAGTAAAATTGATTCTTTAATTAATGAAAATTTAAATTTATATGAATTTGATCCATCAAAAGACAACGAAACCGAAATGATAAACAAAATCTTTTTAATAGCAAATTCACTTTCTGAATATTTTAAACAAGTAAATAAAAGAGAAAATATTTTCTTATTTACTGATAATTTAAATTTAATGATTAAAATGATAAACCTCTTTTTAAAATTTGATGATTATTATTCAGAAAAAACTCAATTGTTTTTAAAATATTTTGATTCACTAAATCTTGATTTTATAGATAGAATAAAGTTAAAACCAGTATATTATATTTTAATAAATTTATATGAAATTTTAATAATTCCAATCCAATATATTCAATATTTAAAAAATGATATTAAAAAAGGATATTCATCAATGTTAATAGAAATTTTCTCTCATCAATTAAAAAGTTCTGATGAAATTAAAAATTATTTTGCTTTAGAAATGATATTAAAATTATTTTCAATAGAAATATTTTGTCAAGAAGTAACTTTAAATTTAGAATTAATTGCAGGAATAAAAAAATATTTAAATGAATCATATGAAAAGGAAGAATTATCTTGGATAGATATTTTATTTGATAAAATAATAAAATTTTTAAAACACAAAAATTTCAAAATAGTCCTTTTATGTCATTTTATAATTTCATTATTAGTTCCTGAAAATTTGCATTTAAAATTTGAAGAAAAAATAAAAGTAATAATAAAAGATTTTACTTGGATTTCAAATCAAGAAATTTTAGATTTGTATTTTTTCATAAGAGAAAAAATAAGGTTCCCAAAAAAATCAGAAAAAAAACCTGAAGATTATATGAAAGAAAATAACTTTCATCAAATTGATAATAAAGGATATGTTGAAAAAGAAATTAATGTAGATGAAATTGATGATGAAGAAGAAATTGAAGAAGAAAATGAAGAAGATGAAATAATTGATTCTGATGAATTAATTCAGAAAGAAATTAATAAAAATAAAAATGAAAATGATAAAAATGAAATTTCCAAAAATAATTTTCAAAATAATGAAAATTTAAATAATAAAAATAATAGAATTAAAACAATTGAATCTTTAACAAAAGATGATGATGATAATTTAACTTTGGAAGATTTAGGTGTTGTTGAAGTAGATGATAATATTTTTGATAATTTTGATGAAGCAAATATTCCTGTTTTGAAAAGAAATAGAGAAAGATGTAAAGGGTATACTCCATTATAATATTTTTTTATTGAATAATTAAAAATATTATATTAAATATCTTTTTTTATTGTTGTTTATATTAAATATATGATTTAATTATTTCTGTTATAAATAACAGAAAATTTAAAATAAAATTAAAAACATCATTTTAGAATTGAAAAATTAGGTTTTATATTTCAAATAGAATTTCTATTAAAAAAAAGAAAAATGAAAAATACTTTGATGATAGAAAAATATAGAATAGTTTAAGTTAATGGAAAGAAAAGAATTCAAATTCTTTCCAAAAAAACTTTATTCAAAAAAATGTTAATTAAAACACAACAAAAACAAACAATTAATTTATAAAATAATATTAAATCATTTTTTTTCAAAAAATAAAAAATAAAAAAATAAATGAGTAACAATAGTTACAGAGAATATAATTATTGTGATTTAGTTCAAATAACAAGTGAAGTATATTGTAGTATATTAAACCACGCGTTATTAACAGAAGAAGAAGAAGTAATGGGATTATTAATAGGAAATGACCAAACGAAGCAAAATAAACATATAATAAATATATTTTCCACAATATGTTTAACTAGAAAATGCAAACAAAAAGATAGAGTTGAATTTGATGAAATTCAAATAGCTCAAGCAGTTGATTTTGCAGAAAATTTAAAAAAAGAAAATAAAATTGAAACTAATGTTATTGGTTGGTATCATTCTCATCCAAGAATAACAATTCCTCCTTCAAATGTAGATTTAGAAACTCAAAAAAATCAACAATATCAAGGTAATTTTGTTGGTTTAATTGTTTCTTGTTTTAGTTCTGATAGTAACAATGTTAATAAAATAAATATACTTGCTTTTCAAACTAAAAAAGATAATTATAGTTTAGTTCCTCATTATATTAATATTGAGTTTGTTAATGAAATTGAAATTTTCGGGAATTGTTGGTCTAATACTGCTAATAATGCTGAAACTTTTAGTTCTATTTTAAAAAATTTAATTAATGAAGAAGAAGAACAATATCAAAAAGAAAAAGAATTAATTGATGATGATGATTCAATTAATAAAATTTTACTTCTTTCTAATAGACAAAGTTTACTTTGTAAAATTATACAAAATATTTCTACTCCTTATGTTAATAGTTTAGATTCTGAAATTGAAAATTTGAGAAATTATTTAGCCTATATTAGGGAAATTAATAATAAAATGAAAGATAATATTAGAAATTTTGAACAATTTAATAAATTAAGTGATTAATTTTATTGTAATTATTTAATTAAAAATACTAAACATCAATTTTTATTTATTTTTCTTTATTTTACAATTTCTTGTGAAAAATTATCTTAAAAAACTTATAATTATTTTTTTTGTTTTGGTTTATAAATATGTTAAAAATAATTTTAAATAAAATTATGATATTTTTTTATATATTTTAACTAATTATCCTAACAAAAGTTATTTTGTTAGATATCATTTTTCTATTCATAAAAATAAAATGTTTTTAAATCAATTCTATATAATTAATTAATCATTATTTTTTTCTAAGGGAAATAATGATAATATTTACAATTATTATTAATATTATATATTAAAAACTTTTTAATTATCAAAAGTTGACATAAATGTCTTTTCAAAATCAATATTTAATTCAGGGAGATAATCTAAATAAGCAACTTCATTTTTATCATTTATATTATTAGTATAAGAAAGTCCATTAATTTCTTTATTAATTTGTTCGTAAAAAAGATAATTTGTTTCATTATTGTTTCCCATCTTTTCAATAAAATTGTTTTCATTTTGATAATTAAAAGAAGGTTTACGAATTGAATATTCACGATTAAATAAATTTGCATTATAAATATTATTATTTCCTATATCATTACTATTTTTATCATTATATAAATTAAATAAATTATTAGAAAAATTACATAAAGTTAAATTTGAATTAGGTCTTGTTATACTATTATTATTATTATCAATAATATTAACTTTACAATTATTTTTCTGAACTTCATTTTTTACACAAATGTTTTTTACATTTATTTTTTTCCCCATTTGCATTTGAATTCTTTTTAAATGTCTTTTATAATGAATTTCCATATTACCTTTTTCAGCAAAATACTTATTACAACTTTCAATATGGCATTTATAATTTTTTTCTCCAGTATGAGTTCTAATATGAGCTTTTAAAGTAGATATTCTTCCAAATTTTTTATCACAATATTTACATTCAAATTTTCTAATTTTTAAATGTTGAATTTCAATATGATCTTTTAAATGACCATTAGTCTTATATGTTTTTGAGCATTTATCACATTTAAAAGGTCTTAACTCAGAATGAAATCTTTCATGAGTTTTTAAGTTTCCTTTTTCGTTAAAAGCTTTTCCACAAAAATTACAAATGAATGGTTTTGTTCCTGTGTGAGTTCTATAATGTACTTGTAATCTACTTTTTATTGAATATTTTTTCTCACAATTTGGAAAAGGACATTTAAAAGGCTTTTGATTTTGATGAATTGTCATTATATGATTACGTAAATTTCCCATTGTTGAAAAAGATTTTTTACATAAGAAACAATAATTTTTTTGATTTATCATTTCTTGCTTTGAAATAAAAACATTATTGTTTAAATTTTGGATATTTTGATTTTGTTCATTTGAATTTGATTCTAAAGATTGTATTTCAAAAAAATTTATTTCGTTTTGATCAGATTTCATTTTTAATTTCTAAGTTAAGAATAAAAAAATTTTATGTTTTTTTTAATTTATATTGTTCAAATATGTTAGTAATATAATTAATATATCTTTGATAAATAAATAACTAAACATAATTTTAAAAAAAAATAAATCAATTTAATAAAAAATAAATAAAAAATTAAAATATAAATAAGTTTAGCAAAAAAATGACAGAAGAACTAACATTAGAAAATATACTGCAAGATGGAATAGGAACTCATATAAGTCACAACCCAATAAATCATCATAATCAAAATTTTCAAAAACTTCAAAATAAAAAGGGTAAAAACAATTTAATTCAAAACTCTCGTATAAAATCAATAAAAAAATCGAAAAAATTATCAATAAAAAAGAAATTAAATCCTTTATCAAACATGAAAAAAAAGGAAAAAGAAAATACAACAGAGCAAAAAGTATATGAATGTCATCATCCGTCATGTACAAAAGTATTTTTAGACAGAAATTCATATAGAAAACATATAATAACTCATGGGGAAAAACAATATGTTTGTCAAGCTGAAGGCTGTGGAAAGAGATTTTTAGATAATTCTAAATTAAAAAGACATATGTTAGTTCATACTGGAGAAAAACCATATAGATGTGAATTATGTGGAAAAAGATTTTCTTTAGATTTTAATTTAAGAACTCATTTAAGAATTCATACTGGAGAAAAACCTTATGTTTGTTCTTTCCCTGGTTGCTTTAAAAGATTCAGTCAAAGTTCTAATTTATCTGCTCATGAAAAAACTCACTTTTTACCTAATAATAATTCTAATGAAAAAGAAAAAAAAGAAAGAGAACATAAAGTTAAAGATTATAATAATGATGGAAAAAAAAGATTTTTTAAAGTTGTTCATCCTCATAATAATTATAATAAAGAAGAAAAAAAAGTAAATAAGCCTATTGTTATTTTAGATCAAATGAAATATGAAGAAGAAAAAAAAATGGAAGAAAAAAAAAAAGAAGAAGAAGAAAAAGAAAGAAGAGAAAAAGAAGAAAAAGAAATTAAAGAAAGGAAAGAAAGAGAAGAAAGAGAATTAAAAGAAAAAATAGAAAAAGAAGAAAAAGAAAGAATGGAAAAAATCGAAAAAGAAAGAAATCAACAAAGAGAAAAATTAAAAATTTTAGAAAAACAACAAAGTTTAGAAACTCCAAATAAAAATTATGATAAAATTGATAATAATGATAAAATGGAAATTGAAAGTAATAATGATGATAATAATAAAGATTATGATGCAGAAGATTCTTTTGATTTTTCTATTCCTTATTATCTTTCTAAAGAATATGTTAATAAAGAAATTATCCCTAAAATTAAAAATTTTAATTAATTATTCTTTATTCTAAAATTGTTTAATATTTTTATTATAATTAAATTATTTATTTTTCAAATTTTTTTAAAGAAAAAATGGAAAAAGATAATATTTGATAATTATAAAAAGATAAAACAGATAAAATAATATGAAATTATTGTTTAATTAAACAATATTTAGTGAAATATATTAAATAAATTTTTATGAAAAAAGTAACAACCATTATTTATATTTTGACGTCGAGTAAATAATTGATTAGATCATGTTATACATTTTATATTATCCTACTAAAGAATAAAAGTTATATATATAATTAATTAATGTTAGTTTTTAGGAATAATTATACATTATTTAAATTTTCTTTTTCTACCTTATTTCCATTTTTTTTTTGTATTTATACTTTTAACTTAATTCTAAAATATATATTGTTCCTATAAAAAATGGAAAAATTAAATTTTGAAAAAACCAAGTTTTAAAATTTAAAATGAAAAAAAGAAACCCATATAATTAAAATATATATATTTCCAAATAAATATATTAACACAGATTTTTTAAATTCATTATTCATATATATTATATATAAAAACAAAGAAAAAAATAATTAATAAATAATAATAAAACCATCTGTAAAAAGATATATTAATTCAAAATCAAATATTAATTAATATCCATAATTGTCATAAATCCAAGATATTAAATCACAAAAATCAAATCTTTTTTTTTCATTAATTTCAAGCATTAATAAAATACAATTAATAAATTTTTTGGAATATCTTCCTTTTAAATATTTTTCAACATTGTTTTTTAAAATATCCATATCATAAACTTCTCTAATATCATATAAAGATTGAAAAGTTAAAGTAGAAGCAAAAAGAAAAGTCAATCCAAGTGAAAAAACATCATTTTTAAAAGCATTATATTGAATATTCCCTATATATGGGTATGTTCTATAAGCTTTAAATAATATTGGTGACATATATAATTCAGTTCCTTTTAATGTTTGTTTATTTGTATCCCTTTGATTTTCTTCTAAATTTTTTTCAGATAATATTTTTTTTTCTTTGGTTTTTGCTTCTCCAAAATCTGCTATTTTAAATTTAATATTATTTTTCTTTTTATCTAAACTATCAATATTATTATTTTCTTTATTATTTATTTTATTTTTATTTGTGTTTTTATTTTTATTATTATCTTTTTTAATATCATTAATATTATTATTATCATCGTTGATATTATAATTAGTAAAGCATAATATATTCTGTGGCTTAATATCTCTATGAGAAATTCCTTTAGATTGTAAAAGAGAGAAAGTTTCTATTAAAGATTTTAATATTATAATTAATTCATTTTCATTGTAATATAATTTTTTTTTAGCTCTTCTTTTAATTTCTTTTTCCCAATCATAATCAGCTAATTCCATTAATATATACATAACATAAGTTAATTTATCTAATTTTTTTGTTTGAATACCATATATTTTAACAATATTTAAATTAGGATTTTCTTTATTTAATTTTATTAATAATTCATATTCTTTTTTCTTTTCATTTATTTCTTCCATTGAAGAAGCTGAAATTTTTTTTAAAGCAAATTTATGATGATTTAAAGGATACTCAACTGAATAAATTTTTCCAAAAGTTCCTTCTCCAATTAATTTTATTATATCATAATCATCGGAATTAAAATTATTTTTATTTTCTTCTTCTAATACATTATTTGCAGGAAAATAAGTTTTTGAAAAAGAATTTTTTTCATTACTTCCTGATTTTGTTGAAGAAGAATTTTTTTCTTTTGAATTAGTATTCATTTTTAATGAAGTATTATCTGAAGTTTCTATTTCTGTTTTTAATTGAGATTTAAAATCTTCTAATTTATTATTTATATTAAATTTCATTTGATTTGTATTTTTTCCTATAAATTTTTGTTTTATTTGTTTATTATTTATTTCGGAAAAATTATTTAAATTAATTATTTTATTAATTTTTATTTTATTTTCTTTTGATTTTTCTTTTTCTTTTTCTTTAATTTCCTTATCTGCACTATGATTACCAATAATATTACTAATAATATTATTTTTTCTATTATTATTTTCATTGTTAATATTATTATGATTTAGATTATTATTATTTAAACTATTATCATTATTTGAAACATTGAAATGAGTTATAATATTATTTTTGTTAGTTTTTTGATTAGATCTAAAAGAATTTTTACCGTTTTTTATGTTCATAAATTCAAATAATATATTATGCATTTTTTTGGTTTCTAAAGGAGTAAAATTACTTTTAAATTCATTTTTAGAATCAGTTAATTTAATATTTGTCTTAAAATTAATATTAGTAATATTATTTTTAGATAAAAGACTTTCATTTGTATCAATATTCTTTTTAAATAACCTTAAACTAGTATTTGTTAAAGTTCTTTTAAAATTATTTTTATTTAAATTAACTCTTTCATGAGACTTTTTATTTGAAAAAGAAGAAATTTCATTAATATTTTTAAAACAATTTTTATTTTTATAAGAAGATTTACAAGTTCTAATGACTTTAGTTTTAATTTTTTGAAAACAAAAAGGACAATTCCATTGAAATTTATCATAATTAAAAATTTCATAACATTTATTACAAACAATAACTTTTTTATTTAATAAATTTCCATCTAATAAAATTCCTCCACAATTATGTTTAAATTTAGAATTTTTTTCTAAATCACAATTACAATTTTTGCTTATAATAATTGAAGGATTTGCAAATTTATTATTAATAATTGAATGAATAATACATAAATTTTCTATTTTTGTTTTATCAAAATTAATATATATTTTAGGTTCACTTTTAAATTTTTTGTTACAAATATCGCAATTAAAATATAATTTATTACTTTCATAAATTTTTTCACATTTAGAACAAATTAAATTATCATAACAATTTTTTTCTTTTAAAATATTTACACATAAATTATGATCACAATTAGGACATTTCATTAAATTGTTTTTACTTTTTTCACAATGAACTTTATTAAATTGTACTTTATATAAAAATTTTTTTTTTCTGTTTTTAATATTTTTAATAGCAGAATAATAATAAATATTATGTTCTTTACAATATAAATATAAATGATATGGTTTATAAACTTCTTCACAAGAAAGACAATAAATATTATTTTGAAAATAAATTAAACTATTTCCACAATAATGTAAAGCTTCATTACATTTTTCACAATGAATATAAAAATTTGGTTTTTGTAAATAAGGTAAATTTTTCGGATTTATTTTATGTAATTTTTCTATTGAATTTCTTACATTTGTTCTATCATTTATATATATTTTTAAAAATGTATTTTGAACTTTTTGAATAAGAGAAGAAGGAAAATTCTTTTTATTTATTTTTAAAGAAAGTGATACTTGATTTTCTAAAGTTGTTATAAATAAATCTTGATTTATATGATTTATTTTTGGAAAAATATCATTATATTGTTCTTGATAAATTCCTGAAAGCTCTAATTCATTTATTGATATATCTGTTGAAGGAGGTGATTGATAAGACGTTGTCATATTTTTTATATATATATTTTATTTAAATATTTTTTTTTGGAGTTAATTAAAAAAATTTATTTTATTAAAAAGAAGTTTTCAAAGAAATAATATTTGATAAACTTATTATCTGGAAAGTAAAATGAAAATAAGAATTGTTTAAAAATATTTTTTAATATATATTATGTTTTGAATTATATAAATTTGTATATTTTATTAATCTATTTTTTAATGAAATAAAATATTTTTTTCTTCTTTCATAAATAATCTATTTGTTAATTATTTTAATATATAGTATTTCCAAAGGAAAAACTTAATGCAAATATAATTTATTAAAATAATATCAAATATTAAAAACACGTTTTTATATAATTGAATAATTAATATGAATTTGAAAATAAATAAAAAATGTAAAATTAATAAAAAAATATGGATGATTCATTATCATTTAAAAAAAATTTTAATGAAAAAATATCAATAGAAGATTTTGAAAAATTTCCTTCTAAATCTTCAAGAATAAATGATCCTTTATCTTTATCAAATATAAAACAATCAGGAATAACTCAAAAAGAAGTATATCCAAATTCTCAGAATGAATATTTAATTAAAAACAATGATTCAAAAGGTTTAATTTTTGATACAAAAGAATCAAAATTTAATTTCTTTGATAATCAAAGAACAAAAAAAAAAAATATTTTAACGAAATTAAAAAATAAATTATTCAAAAATGAAAATCAAAATTCAAGAAATAAAAGTTTTAGTTTAAACAAAAAAAAAGATATAAATTATCAAAATGATAATTTTTCTTTATTAAATGAAGAAATAAAATTTTATGAAAAATATAAAAGTATAAGTGAAAAAGAATTATTAAATTTAATTGAAAAAGAAATAAATAAAACAATTATTCAAAAAAATTATGAAAAAAAAATGAAAAAACAAAAAGAAAAATTTTGTAATTTAGAAGAAAAAAGAAAAAATGATAAAACAGAAAAAAAAAAAGAAAAATTAAAAGAAGAAGAAAATAAAAAAAATTATTATGAAGAATTAAATAAAAGGAAAATATTAAATGAAAAAATAAATAAAGAATTAGAAGAAAATAGAAAAAGAATAGAAAAAAAATTATTTGATTTGAATGAAAAAGAAAAAAAAAGATTATTAAATTTAGAACATCAAAAAGAATTAAATTTAATAAATCAAAAAGAACAAGATGAATTGAGAAAAAAAAAAATAAATGAAGCTCAAAAAAATTTTGAATTAAAATTAAATGAAAAAAGAAATAGTTTTTTATCGAAAGAAAAAAATAATGAAGAAATAAAAAAAAAATTGGAAGAAAATAAAATAATATTACAAAAACAAAAAAATGAAGATGATTATCAAAAACAATTAAAAATTAAAAAAAAATTAGAAGAAAAAGATTTATTAACTCAAAAAAAATATGAAGAATATAATAATAAACAAAAAATTTTTTATGAAAAAAAAAAATTAAAAGAGAAAAAACAAAAATTAGAAATTCAAGAAAGAGAAAAAGAAAATAGTTTAAAAATAAATCTTTTAAAAAAAAATTTAGAAAAAAATTTAGAAATAATAAATGAAAAAAGAGAAAAATTATTAAAAAAATTTGAAAGTAAAGATAATTTTATTAAACAATTAAACCAAGAAAAAAAAAGAGAATTTTTATTAAAATCAGAAGAAGAAAAAAGAAGAAAATTCATTAAAGATGATAATTTAAGAAAAATAAATAATATTCAAAATTATGAAAAAGAAAAAATTTTAGAGTTAATTGAAGAAAAATTTAAAAAAATTGATAATATAAAATATAATCAAGAAAAATTAAGAGAAAAAAAAGATAAAATAAGCAATAAAATTAATATAGAAAAACATATTAATGCAAAAAAAATAAATCGTATTTTTTCAAAACAAAATATTGATATTAAAGATTTAGAAAACTTTAGAAACTTATTTCCTAATTCTTCTTCTAAATTTAATAATTTAATTCAACAATTTAAAAATTGTGAAAATGAAAACAAAAACAATAATAATTTTAATCTTGATAATAAATCTTTAGATAAATCAAGTTTTATAACAGGTATAAATTACATAGGGAATGTTAAGAAAAGTAATAGTTCAAATAATATTTTTAATAATAATAAAAATTCTTTTTCAAATATAACCGACATTGAAAGAAAAATAAATAATTATAGTGTTTTATATAAAAAAAATAATGTTAATAAAATAATAAAAAAAGTAAATGAAAATCAAATTAAAATTAATAATTTGAAACTTGAATTAAATAAACAATTAATGAATATGATTGAAAACGAAGAAAAAAATGAAACTGAAAGAAAAAATAAATTTAATAATATTTCCGATGAAGAAATTAAAAATAATTTAAGTAAACAATTTTCAGAAGAAAGAGCTTTAGCTACAAAAAAAATAAATGAATTAAGTGTATCAAATGAAAAAAAAATAGAAGAATATATTAAAAGTTTAGAACAAAATTAAGCATATAAATATTATTCTTTATATTTAATGTAAAAAAGTTCTTTTTTTTTCATAACTTTTAAAAAAAAAATTAATTATATAACTTTCTTCTAAAAAATATATATACCAAAAAAATAAAAAAAACTATATAAAAAAAATGCGTCGTCGTACTGAAGTAAAATACACACGTAAATTAGATGTTCCAGAAGACAAACTTTCAGAATACAAAGAAGCCTTTGACATGTTTGATAAGGATCATTCAGGAGCAATAAGTGTACAAGAAATATCAAAAATAATGAAAAATTATGGAAATCCAATGACAAAAGAAGAAATCCAACATATGATAAAAGACATTGATTCAGATGGAGATGGTGAATTAACTTTTGAAGAATTTGTCACTTTAATGCAAAAACAAGTTACTGAAGTTGATGAAACTGATGAAGATGCTGTTTTAAGAGCTTTTAAAAGTTTTGATAAAGATCATGATGGAAAAATTACTAATTATGAATTTAGATATATTTTAACTATGCTTGGATTTGATGAAAAATTCACTGAAGATGAAGTCGATACTCTTTTTAAAGAATGTGATTTAGATAATGATGGAATTCTTGTTTATCAAGATTTTATTACTTTCTGGAAAAATCATTAATTTAGATTTTTTAAATGTTTGTTTTTTTATTTGGTTTTTTTTATTTAAGATTTTTAATTTAAATTTTTTTTTTTTTCTTTTTTTTTTTATATATATTTTTGTTTATGAATAAAAGTTATTTTTTTTTGGTTTTTTTTTGGATTTTTTAAATTTAATTAAAAAATAAAAATTAAATTTTAATTTTTATTTATAAATGTTCTCTTCTTGAATGAAAATTATTTCTTTATTATTTCTTTTTTTCTTTAAAAATTGATTATTGAAATGGTGATTTTCAAGCTCGACAATAAAAGGAATAAATTTTCTCATATATTTTTCATATAAACTCAAATGTTTTTCACATTCTTTTTTATAATGTATATCCATATTTTTTCTTAAACAAGAAAAATCACATCCGTATTTTTTATATTTACAATTGATATTATAATTTCCACATTCAATTGTCATATGATTAATCATTTGTTCTCTAATAACTTTTTTACCACAATTTAATTCACACTCCACTAAAATTTTTTGACAAATTTTATAATGTTTTTCAAAATCAATAAATTGAATTTTTTCATTACAAAATTTACAATTTTCAAATCTATAAACACAATTTTTTTTATGAATTTCAATATTTCTTTTTATTATATCATATGGACAATTATCATGATTACATTTATTAAATTCAAATAAACCTTCAAATTTATCTTCATTATTTCTATTTTCTGGTCTTTCAATTTCATTTTGATAATTTAAATTCAATTCATTTTCATTTAATTGTAAATCATTTTTTTCAAAAGATTTTTTTGTTAATTTTCTATTAATTTGTTTCCTTTTGAAAGCAAAATTTGGATAAAAAATTTCATAACATTTTTCACAAAATAAATGATTACATTTATCTTTTATAGGACAAAAAATTAATTCTTTACATAAATTACAAATTAATTTATGGATTATTGGAATATATTTTTTTTGAATTTTATTTATTTCACAATAAAATGGGAATCTACGACGAACAATTGTTAAGTTTATATTCGGAAATATATTATTTTTATGATTTAATGACACATTTTCTAAAGAATTTGAACAATTTTTAGGTAATATTTTATTTTTATTATTCTTAATATTTTTTTCACAGTTTTTGTTTTTTAATTTTTCTATTTCTTTCAACTTCTTTTTTTCTTGGCTTTTATTTTGATTTGTTGTTAAATTTTCTCTAAGGTTTTTATCTAAAATTTTTCTTAGATTTTCATCATTATTTTCTATTTGATTTTCTCCCATGTTATCTGCTGAAATTGTTGAAAGAGTTTTATCCATTTTTTTATTTGTAATTATTCTAAATTGATGATATTTATATAAATGAGAAATGAGAAGAAGACAAATTATGAAATTAGTTTTATTTTTTTTTTAAAAATGACTTTTTATCTCCTTTGTTATTACTTAACAATAAATTCTAATTTATAAATTTAAAAAAATAATAAATAAAAATGATTATCTATTATTGTAAATATATAAATCAATTGTTAAAAACATTATTTCTTTTATGAAAAAATTTTTTCAAAAAACAAAAAAATAAATAAAAGTATTTTATTTAATGAAATAATTAAAAAAATTTTATTTAATACACATATAAAATGATTAAAAAAAAAATGTTTTAATTGTTAAAAAAGAAAAGATTTAATACTAAAATAAAGTGAAAACTGATTGATAAAACAAATAATAATTAATTAAAAAAATATCAAAATTTATTATTAAAATTATATTGATAATATATTTATAATTTATTTAAAAATATTTTTATTAATTATTTCATTTTAATATTTAAATTTGAATG
>JAJJLU010003751.1:0-33550 GCA_023807065.1 Isotricha intestinalis
ACGGGATAGGCAAGGGGATTAGGGTAATTAATTTATCTTCTCAGTTTTTTTTCTCTCTATTTTTATCTGTATATTTTTATTTTAATTATTATTATTGATGAAGAAATGCTTGAGTCTACTGCTGCAGAATGAGGAGAATGTTGAAGCCATAATTATTGTGATTGTGAAGATTGCTCAAAAAGTCCTTGATGATCAGTTGATTGAATTGAAGATTCTGAAACCTCCTCGAAAAATAGTTAAGGAAGTAGTGTGCTATAGATGTCAAGACAAAGGACAAATGGCAAGAGAGTGTCTAGATGCTGTCAAGTGCGAGTACTGTGGCGAGGGGCATTACACTAGGAATTGTGACAGGAATATATGCAGTGTGTGAGGCAAAAAGCATCAAAAAGATCAGTGCAAGGTGTCTAATCTCTGGTGTCGCTGGTGCCGAACCTGGAACAAGCATGCTACCAAGGAATGTCCACAAGCCTGTATTCTAAGGAGAATAGTGATACTTGAGTCAGTTACACAAAGGAGAAAGTAGAAACATGTGAGAAATAGAAGAAGGAAGAAGAAGAAAAGGATTCTGGAAAGAAAGCTGAGGCCTCCACAGGATTTGGCTAAATTAGTTATGGAATTGGAAAATGAGTATCCTTTATTATGGGATGAATCCCCCGAGGAACTTCGGTCCTCTGCGCTTCGGCGACGGAATCTCATTTATTGTTTTACCTAAATAAATCTAATGGTTTAGAATAATTTTTATTAAATATGTCAAATGTAAAACAGCAATAATAAAAAATAAATATTTATTTAAGAATTTATCATATTTATCATCTATTATATAATCTCCTCTATATTATCCAGATTAAATTGCTTTAATTTCATTATTACTTTTTATTAGAGGTGAGAAAAAATTAAACATAATCTATTATTTCATCATCTTTCATCATTCATTTCATAATTCGCATTCTTTTTTATTTGATATTATTTAAATTATTTAAAAAAAAATTATATTTAAACTCAAAAAAAAATATCAATAATTCTTTTAATTAATTTTCTTTAATTTTTCTTTAATAAATTAAAATTTTTCTTTGAGATTCTTTTCTCCAATCGTGGAAAAAAAATATCTTTTATATAAAATTATCAAAGAAATAATTTAATTTTAATTAAAAAACCAAAAGAACATTATATATTTATTATTATTTACCTATAAATAATAGAATATCTTTTTTTTTAAATCAGAAAAAGGGATAACATAAAAAAATGGGAAGTAATAAATCAAAAGAAAGAGCTGAGGAATTAAAAAATCAAAAACTACCTTATTCAAAGTATATAATTTGGTTAGATCCAAATATAAATAATAATGAAAATAAACAATTTCAAGAAATGATAAAGAAAGAATTAAAAGAAGGAGATTATTTAAAGACTTTTAATAACGTCGAAGAAGCTATAAATTTATTAAAAACAATTTCATTTAAGAAAACATATGTAATATCAAGTGGAAGTTTTTGTGAGCAGTTTTTTAAAGAATTAAATGAAATCATTAAAGAAATTCATATAATACCAGAAATAATGATCTTTACCTCTGAAAAAAGAAAAAAAGAGATAATAAATAATCCTGAAAAGAATCCATTATTTAATATAAACTTAGTATATACATATTTTGAAAGTATTTTTGATCGACTAAAAACTCCTTATGAAAAAAATTATACTCCAAAAATTAATGATAAAAATGATATGAATGAATCAAAAAATATGATTGATGAAGATTTAGATAATTTTTGTTTTGAATATATTAAAGAAGCAAAAGATTTAATTCTTCCAATAAGATATAGTATGTTTATTTATGATCCTTCAAAAGAAGAAATAATTAGACTTAATAAATTAATGATAGATAAATTTTATTATAATAAAGATTTTAATTCTTTAATAAATCAAACGTTTATTGATGTAGATATTCCAATTGATATTTTAGTAAAATATTGGTTAAGAGCTTATACATTAAATTGTTATTTTTATGAATTTTTGAATCAAGAATTAAAGAGTGGAATAGAAGATTATGATTTGTATACAAGAATGGTTTATTATGGATTAAAAAATAAAAGTATTGATTTTTTAACAGATAAGCCATTATATAGAGGTTCAATAATTTTTAATGAAGAAGTGAAGGTGATTGAAAATAATTTACAAAATAAGAAAAAAAAACTTCCTGGTTGTATTTGCTATAGTAGAATCTTTCTTTCTTTTACTCAAATAATGAATAATGCTTACCAATTTATGATAAACAAAAAGATTGATGATTCTAAATCTTTTTGTTTTTATTCAATTGATATACCCAATCAATCTGCTTTAAAAGATATGATAATTTCAAATGCGGATTTAGAAAAATTATCGTATTATAAAGATGAGAAAGAAATTTTATTTTTTCCTTTTTCATGTTTTGAAATTGAAAAAATAGAAATAAATTCTCTAAAAGATTTATTTTTGAAAAATGATGATTTAAAAAAAATGTTTGAAAAAAACAATCCTCAGATTTCATATGAAAACTTAAAATATTATGAAATTAAATTAAATTATTTAGGTAAATATAAAGAAGAAATTGAAAATTTAAAGGATAAAATTCCTGAAACAGAATTTGCAAAAAATCTTTTATCAACAGAAATTGTTGACAAAAATGAAAAACTTCAAGAACAATTTGCTTTTGATATTTCAAAGTATCTCAAAATAAATAATTATATTATAGGAGTTTATAATATAGACAAGAATATAACAAAAAAGAATGGAAAATATGAAATTGATCTTATAAAATCTTCAAAAAAAAAAAAAAATGAAATAAATAAATGCCAAATTTATTTACTTAATAAAAGAATTGAATATACAAATAAATATAAATTTTCAAAACCAGGAAAATATAATTTAAAATTTTATTTTTTCAATGATTTATCAGAATTAGATAATTTATTTAGTGATTGTAAATGTTTAACCTCAATAAATTTATTAAATTTAAAAACCAAATCAATCACTAATATGAGTTATTTATTTTATAATTGTGAATCTTTAGTTAATGTCAAAATGTCAACTATTGATACTAAAACTGTAATAAATATGAGTCATTTATTTCATGGTTGTAAATCCTTAATAAAATTAGATTTATCTAATTTTAATACAAAAGAAGTTACTAATATGAGTCATATGTTTGAAAAATGTATTTCTTTAAAAGAATTAAATTTAGTAAATTTTAACACTGAAAAAGTAATTAATATGGCTTCTATGTTTTTTCAATGTACTTCTTTAGAAAAATTAAATATATCTCGTTTTAAAACTAAAAACGTTACTAACATGAGTTGGATGTTTTCGAGTTGTAGTTCTTTAAAAGAATTAAATTTATCTAATTTTAATACTCAAAATGTTACTGATATGAGTTATATGTTTAGCAATTGTTCTTCTTTGTTAAATTTAAATTTATCTAATTTTGATACTAAAAATGTTACTGATATGACTAGTATGTTTAGTGGATGTATAAATATGTTGTCTTTAGATTTATCAAATTTTAAAACTGATAATTGTAAATTTTTCAATGGAATATTTAATCAATTAAATAAAAAATGTAAATTTCTCTCAAAAAATAATAAATTATTAGAATTTCTAAATTAATTAATATTACACTAAATTATAAGATTTTTTAAAGAGATAGAATTAATATAATTTTTAAATAAATTTTAAAAAAAAAATATTTAAAAACAGTTTAAATAAAATATTAAATAATGGTATTTATGAATTTTAATACCAAAAAAAATGAAAAGTATATTTTAATGATTCAAATACTTATATTTATGATTTCAATATTAAAAACATCAGAATTAACATGTGACAAAGTAGCAATATTACCTAAAAATTTTGATAATCTATTTCCAAATTATCAATATCTTCCAAAAGTTCATTTATTCAATTATTTTTTTTTAACAGAATCAAATACAAATACTATAGAAAATAATTTAAAATTAAAAATTCAAATATCAAATCCATCAGTTTTTAAAATTCAAGTAACTACATTTCATGCAAGAATGAAAGTATCATTTAATGATATTTCTTTTAATGTAAATTCTAATATTCCTTCTGATTATTCTTTATTTGATTTAGATAATTTAATAAATGGAGAAATAACAATCAAATTTACAGATATAATTTTTGAGCAAGATTCAATGTCTTTAGAAATGAAAAAAACAATGAGTAGTGATTCTTTCTGTAATGAACCATATATGTTATTAGAAATTGCTTTTGAAAATAAAGATCATTATAAAAAAAGATTACATAATATTCATCAAGAAAATAAAATTTTATCAGATTTAACTAATGAATATTATAAAGTTTTTGAAGAATTAAAAAATGCAGAAATTAAAAGGAAAGGAAAAGATTTATTAGTACAAAAATCAAAAAGACCTATTACTCCTTTTAAATTAAATGTTTTATTTCCAAATTCTGAATTATTTGATTTATATAATATTTCAGTTTATAATTCTTTTGATTTAAATGTTCCAATTGAAGATAATATTGATATTACTAATAATACAAATTCAACTAATGATATATCTGTTTTAACAAAATATTTCTTAAAGTTTCAAATGTTTAGTGAATTTTTAATCGGAGGTTCATTTAAATTTTTAATAATAAAAAAAAGTGAAATAGAAAATTTAAAAAATTTAAATTGTTTAAATAATGGAAAATGTTTAATTTCAGAAAGGAAATCTAAAAATTTAATAATATTAGAAACAATTTTAACACCAGGAGATTATAAATTATTAATTATTGATATAAATCCTAATTCAAGAATACAAAATGAAATAATTAATTTTGTCCCAGTTTCAATAGGAATTAAAGTTAAATTTATGAAAAAAACTCAAAATAGATTTAATTGTAACGGAAAAAGACTTCCAATAACTTTTGATGCTTTATTTAATAAAAATAAAAATTATTTTGAATATAAAGGTGATATAATATTCAATTTAAAGGTTTTATATGATGAATTTTATATATCAATTCCAAATGAAGATAATTATATTTTAAGATTAAATACTTATTATTCAGATGGTAATAATATTAATATTAGAATTTATGAACTTTTAAATAATGATATAAATAATAGAACACTTTATGTTCAAGGTTCTTTTTGGGGAGGACAAAGTTCAATATTAACTTCTTTGTTAAAAGGAAAAAAATATGCAATTAATTTTGATTATACTTCTTCTTTCTTTTCACAAAATGAAAGAAAAACTTGTGAACTTTTTTATTTAAAATTAGCTTTTGGAGCTATAAATTATTTAAAAAATTTAAATAATATTCCTTTTTTTAAAGAAGAATCTTGCAATGATTATTATAAAAAACCAATAAAAGAGTCTATAAAAGAATTTATGGATTTATTTTCTAAAGAACATTCTAATACTTTCAATTATAAAGATTCAGAATTTGAATTAGTAAGTAAAAATTTGATATCATATAATAATATTGACAAAAGTTTATATAAAGAGTCAATATTAGATTTTAATATTATTTATTCAGAAAAATTTTCAATTGATTTAGATATTAATTTTTATTTAGAAACAATTTCTGATTATATTTCAGGATTAATAATTCCTGTTATTATACCAGTTTATTCAGATAAAGAATTCAATTTATCAAATGAATATTTCAGAAAATTTCTACTTCATAAAAATTCAATAAATATGAGATTAACAAAGGGAAATTATCAATTAATTTTAGTTCATGGATTGAGTCAATTTACTTATTCAAATTCTGAAAATAATTTTATATCAACAAGTGTTTTTTATCAAGACTTAATACCAAAATGTGTTCCTTTTAAATTAAGAATTATTTCAATTTTATTAGATAGTAATAATAGAAGAAAATGGGAATGTAATTTTATAAATTATCATCATATTCCAAAAGAAATTGAATTAAATGAAAAACAAGACAAATATTATTATTTCAATCATCATGTTTTAATTCCTTTAGAAAGATCTAAATTTGAAATTAAAACTCCTGCTTCGAGTAAATTTATTTTAAACGTTAGAGTTCAATTTGAAGATTATTCAGATATTTATTCAATGTCATTAACTTTAAAAAAAAATGGTTTAACTTTAATAAGAGGAAAAAAAGAGATATTTGAAGAAGGAGAAAAATCAACAACATATTATTTAAATTATTTACTTGATTCTAATATAAAATATGAACTACATTTTTCAAACAAATATTCTGATTATGGAAAATTTTTTGATAAATGTAGATTAATAACTTTAGAAATAACATTAAATAATATTAATTATATAAAAACTAATTCTTGCATAAATTTGGTTCCTCAAAGAGAAAATATACTGTATTATAGATTAATTGATGAAGATAATTCTCTTAAACAATATAAAGAAGATACTATTATAAATTTTTTTAATGATGATTATAATTCAATGAATAGTAAAGGAGAAATTAAATTAAATAAATATGATATGAATTCAACTTTAACTTCATTAAATTCATTATTTCAATTTAATTTTGATTCAAATTCTAAAAATATGTATTTCTCATATGATTTTGAAATTAATTCTGATTTAGCCCGAATTACTTTATTATTAGAAACTCCTTTTGGTTTACCTGTTAATTTATTTGCTAAAATTTATTTAATTGAACAAAGGGAAAATTATGGTTTTTTCCCTTTAAGTATATTTAATAATTTAAATAATCCAAATCAAAATAATTCAAAAGCAATATATGAAATATTAGCTACACAAGATTTAGAAGATGAAAATATATTATCTATTCGAGGTTTACTCTTACAATATGGAAAATATAAAGTAAAATTCGGGATTAATCCAGGTTTTATAGATAAAAAAATTTTAGATATTTTAAATAATAATTTATGTGTTAGTTTCACAGGTAAAATTATAATAGAAAACAAATCTTATTTATCAAATATAAAAGGAAGCTTTAGTCAAAATGAAAATTGTCCTTATATTGAAATGCCAAAAAGTTTAAGTTATCCAGGTTTTATTTCAAAAGATACTCTTTTTTCAATGAATAATATGCAAAGATTTAAAATAAAAGGTGAAAAAATTTTTAGAAGTTTTGAAATTGAAGAAAAATCCTTTTTTAAATTCTATATTCCTGATGAAGATGGAATTGGTTATTATAATAAAATTAATTTAATAAAAGAAGATAATAATCAAATTGAAATTATTGATTCAAAAAGTGGGAAACATAAAAATTATTTTGTTAATGTGTTAGAACCAGGGAAATATTCAATTGAAGTTTATTTTAATTTAAATGAATTTAAAAGTTATAAAAATGAAAATGCTGAATATGAACATTTATGTTATTATTTCGATGTTTATATATCTGTTATTCCTATAAATGAAATTTATAACATTAATGAATTAAAAAATGAAGAAAAATGTGAAGAAAAAGGAATGGAAAGTTTAAGTGATATTGAAAAAGATGTATCTGATAATTATAATAGGATAATATTTTTAAATTCTTTATCTTCAAATAAAATAGGAAATAATAAAGATTCCCATTTAATTAAAGTTTTTAAAATAAATAAAAATACAATAGGAAATACAAAATTTGAATTTGAAATGATATATAATTCATATATTGATCCTTTATATACCTTTATCCCTTATAAAATTGTAAATGGAAAAAGAATTATGGTTTCAAGTCAAATAACAAAAAGTGAAAATTTTATTTGGATTAATTTAGACATATTAAAAAATACAGATTATGAAATTGATTTTATTTCAAGAGCATATCCTAATTTTCCAATATGTTCATCTGCAACTATAACTTATAGTTATTATAATACTTTAGCAGAAAAACAAGAAACTAGAAAAATAAATTGTGAAAATTCTGATAAATTACCTAATCATTTATTTATAACAAAAAATATTGAAGAAAATGATATTTTAAAAAAATATTGTAAATTTCAAGATAAAATAACAGGAGAAATGTATTTATATGGTAATTTTTTATTACCTAAAATTACACAATCTCTTAGAACTGAATTCATTATAATGCAGGATTCTATTATTTTTATTCAAGTTAATCCTAATTATAAAATTAACTCAAATAATATTTTTATCGAAATTTATTATAAAGAATTAACATATTTTAAATTTAGTCAAAGTTATTATAATGGTTTAATTATTGCAGAAATATCGAATAAAAATACAATTGATTATTTTTCTTTTGAAGATGAAAAAAAAAAAACAATTTCTACTTTAAATTATTATTTAGATATTATGTTTGATAAGTCATTAACAAAATGTGAATCATTTAATTTATTTTTTAGTATAATACCAAAGAAAACATATAAAGAAATGTATATGAATTGTAAAGAAAAAGATGAAGATTTATTTTATAAAAGTCCAATTCCAAATTATATTGAAGTCACTAAAACAAAATCTTATCAATTTTCATCATATGTTAAAGAAAATAAAGGTTTTTATTTAAATTCTCAAACTTCAAATTTAATTAAGATGATTAATTTTAATTTAAAGCAAACATCAAATGTAGATATCACTTTAAAATATATTCATTCAGATAATTTAATGGATATTTCTTTAAATGATAATTTAAATTTATATATTTTAGGAATTGAAACTATTGATAATACTCATCAAAATGGAATTTGGATAAATAAAAATATAAATACAAATTTAAAACCTGGTGATTATTCTATTAAATTAATATTCCATAAGATTTTTACATATTATTTGGAAAAAATTTTTACCAAAGAAGAAATGGAAAACATATGTAATGGATTTGACTTAGATATAACTTTTACAATATTAAATTTACAAAATTCCAAAGTAGCAGATAATGATAATGATAATAAAGATAGTGAATTACAAAAATTAGGATTAGAAGATTTGAATTCAAATAGTATTATAAGTTTAAATCCTTCAAATATGATGAATTTAAGATTGGGAAATAATTTAAACATAAAATTACAATTTTCTTTCGATTACATTCAATATTCATCTCAGATTGAAAAAATGGAAAAAATGATTTATTTAAAAGAATATGATTCATCTTTTTCGAATTCATATGGTGATTTGATTTATCCTTCATATATAAATAATTTCCATTCAAATTCACTGTCTTATACTTTCGAATTAAATAATAATTTTTCCCCAGGTAAATGTTATAAATTATATTATGATCAATCAAAAACTTCAAATGAAATAAATGACTTAATAATTAATCAAGAAAATCATATTTATTGTATAATGTCATGTACTTGTAATCCAAATTCAAAATTTATATGTAGTTTAAATTCAAAGTGTAAATGTAAATTCCCATATAAAGGAATATTATGTGAAGAATGTGAAGAAGGTTACACAAGAACAAATGATAATTTTTGTATTCCTAATTCATTAAACAATGTTAAATGTAATGATATAGAAACTTGTAGTGGAAATGGTCATTGTAAAATTGAAGGATCAGCTTTTGACCCTTATGATATTAATATTATAAATCCATGTATTTGTGATTCTGGTTTTAAAACTAAAAGTGGTTTTCCAACTATTAATTTTTGCAATGCTTGTATAAATAAACAAAAATTTTATCCTTATTGTTATGATAATTCTGATATGAGTTTGAATAATTTTGATAATGAAAATAATAAAGAAATAGTAAATACTATTAAATTTGGATGGTATACTTCTTGTTATGAATTTACAAGAGCTCCTGTATTAAATGATAAATTATATAAAATTCAAAAAATTGATGGAAGTTTAATCTATAATCAAATTTTAAAAATAGAAAAAAATATTGAATTCACAGAATTAATTATAAGTGAAAATTCAATAATAAGAGTTATGTTTATTTCTCAAAAAGAAAATAAAGGAAAAGTTGAATTATATTATAATAAAAATGATAAAAGCTCAATTATTCAAACTGAAGGAAAAGAAAAAATTGAAAGTTTCATTATGAGATTAAAAATGAGAGAACAACCATATATTTTAAAAATTATTCATTTAAATTTAGGTTATTCATGTAATAGATATCAATTAAAAGTAGAAATTGAACCTTTAGTTAATATTAAATCTAATTTACAATGTGAAAATAATGTTCCTTTATTTAATTCACAAATAAATTTATTTAATAATGAAATTAATTTAAAAGGCGATGATAATTTTAAAAATATAAATGAGAAAAAATTTATTATTAGAGGAAATGAAATATTAACAAAAGAGAACTTAGATAAAAAAATATTTTTTAACCCAAAAAAAAAAGATAATTCAAAATATAATAATGTTGGAAAAATATCTACTGGAAAAATAAATGAACCATTTGAATTTAATATAAAATTAAATGTGGAAAATGAAATAACTTTTACTGCATATTCAAATTATCAATTTTTATCAAATGATATTACTTTCAAAATTTTAAATATATCAGATAATAATAATATTATTTCAAAAGGAAATTGGATAATAAATGAAATTCCAAACGAAGAAAAAGATATTTATCTTCAAAGTGGAATAAGTATTATATTATCTCCAGGAAAATATTATTTAACAATTACTCAAAATATATTATCAAATCAATTACTCCAATTACTTTATACAACTAATAATACTAATATTATTTCAGATATTTGTTTTTCTTTTTCTTTAAATTTCCAAAGTATTCCAGTTAAAAGAAATATTGAAGGTTATGAAACTTCTGATGAAAATAAAATAATAATGATTGAACCTCCTATGAAATCATCACAAAAAATTAATGAAAAATTAATTTTAACTGTGTATTTCCAAAAAGAAATTAATAAAGTTTTAATTACTAATGATCAATTAAATAAAGAAACTCTTCCTATAAACCATACTTTCTATTTAGAAAATACAATAGATTCAAATAAGAAAATTTATTCATCAAAAGTATCTTTAATCAAAGATAAATTTCAAGTAACATTTAATGAAAATTTATTAGATTTTAATTTGTGTTATTCTTTAAAGTTTAATTTAAAAAGATTTCAAACATTAAATGATAAAGATATACCTTTAATATCAGATGAACCTAATATTCATAGATATTGTACAAAAACATGTGAGTGCAATAAAAATATGAATACTGAATATTCATGTGATCCTTATGATAATAAAAAATGTATTTGTAAAAAACCTTATTCAGGGAATAATTGTTATGATTGTATAAATGGTTATTTTATGGTTAAAGGAAAATGTATTTCAGGTGAAAATTGTAATAAAAATTATTGTAATAACAACGGAAAATGTTATTCAGATTCTTATAATAATAATTATGATAATATTAAATGTTTATGTTCAGATGAATTCACAGGAGATAAATGTAATCAATGTAAAAAAAAAAATTTAAAATATCCAAATTGTAAAGATCTTTCTTCTTTAATTAGAAGAAAAAATATTATTAATATTAATAAAGAAAATCAAATAAATAGAATAGATAATAATTGTGAATTTCAATTTATTCCAAAAACTTTTGATAAAATGGGTTATCTTCAATTAGATGGAAATATGCATATTTCAGGAAAATATTCAATTAAAAATTTACAAGGAAAAAACCATATAACATCATTTACATTAAAATCAATTTCTCATATTAAAATTTATATAGAACAATCAAAAGAAAATTTTAATGTAGTTATTTATTTATTAGATCAAGATAAAAATATATTAAAAAATTCTAAAATTTTAAAAGGACCAAATGGTTATGATACTGCTTCTTTACTTGATATCATAGCTGATCAAGGAGAATATTATTTAGTTTTTGTAATTAAAGATTTAATAATAGGAGGAAATATTAAAAGTGAAGATTTATTTAATGATTTTACAGGAGATGATTCTTGTAAGAATGTCTATTTAGAAATTCAAATAAATGAAATTCAAAGAGAAATTGATAATACTAATTCTCTATTAAATAAATATAATTCTTTTTGTGTTAATAGTGAAGAGATTAATAATAAACCTTTATATCCTAAAGATTTAAATTATTATGATGAAAAATCAAGTTTTTTTATTGAAATTAATAAAGGTTTTAATGGTAATTATGTTCATATTAGGAAAGAAGAAAAAGAAATCAATTATTTTTATTATGATTACTTATATATTCCAGATATAATTAATGGAGAATTTACTATTGAATTAAATATCAATAGTAAATTTTTACATAGTCAAATTGGAGTTATTTTAGAAGTAGTAGAAATAAATGAAGATATACAAGAAAAATTTGATGAAATGAAAGAAAACAAAGTTTTAATTTCTAAAAAAATAAAAGAATTATTCTCATATTATCAATTTAATAAACCGGTATGTTCAATATATTGTTTTTCAGGAAGTAAAAAATTTAATTCATATACTTTAAATAGAATTTTACCAAGTGATACTTTATATAGAATTTGGTTTTATGATGTAAATCCTTTACCAGATATTTTAGAAAATGCAAAATATTTAAATTATAAAAAAAATACTTGTTTAATTTATCAAGTAACAATGAGATTATCAAATAATAATATTAATAGTTCAGATTTAACTTTAAGTCCCTCAAATTCACTTTGTTCAAGCAATGAATTACCTTATAATTTAAATAATAAAGATTATTTAGGTGATATAAATTATGTGAAAAATTACGGGTTTCATATTTTAGATTCTTTTAGAGTGGATAGAATAAAAAATAATATTCATTTTACAAAATTTAATATTAGTAATAGTTATTTATTTAGATTTTTAATGATTCCTGGAAGAGTAAAAGTTGATATAACATTATATAAAATAACAAATGAGAAAAAAAATATTGTTGCAAAATCTCATAGTTCTAATAATGAATTAATTTTACTTGCTGAAATTCCAAGAGGAAGTTATATCATTCAATTTAAATTTTATCCTACTTCATTTGGTTTTACAAAATGTGAAAGTGTTAAAATTGAATTTGCAATGATGGCTTTTGATAAAATTCAAAGTAATATTAAATATATGTTAGATAAATATAATAATAAATTTGATAAAGATGGTTATCCTTTAAAAACAAAAAAATTTAATTTTATGAGTCATTTAATTAAAACAATAGGAGATTTTTATAATAAACCATTAGAAGATATTACTTATATTATTAAAACTGAACTTCCAATAAATATAGAAGAGAAAAAAAATTTAGAGCCAGTTAATCAATTATTAACCTTTAAAAATTTAACATTTATAATTGAAGAAAAAGATAATAAGAAATTAAAAATAATAGGTTATATTCAAAGTGATTTCCTTTTTATTGATGCTTCTATATATTTAATTTACTATAAAACAGGAGATTCAAAAGGTGAAATTATTTATAGTCCAACTCATAAAAAAAATTTCAATACTATAATCACACATCGACTTCCTTATGGAAGATATACTTTATCTATTAATTATTATAGAAAGATACATTTTATAAGTTCTACAAGTGATGAAAAAATAACATCTAAATTCACAGAAATACATTTTGATATTCAATTTATAAATGTTTCAAATGATTTATTAAATTTATTCACTAGTGAAGGATATATTAAATTAAATCCTTATTCTTCTAATGCTAAATTATCTAACAATTATATATGTCGAAAATTTGGTGTTAGTATTCCAAAAACTTTGGATTCTTTAAGATATATTTTATTTAATTCTGAAATAAATATTATTGATGATTATATTATTCCTAATGCAGGGGAAGGAGAAGATAGAATAAAATTTAAATTATTAAGATTTAATAGGGCAATTTTTAGAATTTACATTGAAAGTTCTTTTGTTAAGATTAAGGTTTCATTATATAAACAAAAAATAAATACCAAAGAAAACTATAAATTAGTAACTTATTCCACTAATTATCAAAATAGTTTTGCGAATTTAATGGAAATTATTGAAGATAAATATAATTATATGATAATAATTAAATATGAAGGTTATATTGATTTAAGAAGTTCAATATCACAAGAATTTTCAAAAAACAAATGTAAAACTTTTAAAATGGAAATTGCAATTGAAAAATCTTATAATTTCCAATGTCCAAAGAATAATCAAAATTATATTAATTTAAATGATTTAAAACCATTACCTCAAATTCTTCCTGTTAAATATCAAAATAAAAATCAATTTTTCAAATATGATAGTTCATTAGATAAAAAAATGGTATTTTTAATAAATAAAAATAATGATACTTGTTTAAAATTTCAAGAATTTTTAGTTTCTAAACCTATAGATTTTAAATTTGAAATAATAAATGATTTAATAATTCCACCATTAAATATATTATTAAAAGATTCAAACACTGATTCTTTAATTTCACATAGTGATTTATATGATAAAAGAAGTCTTTTATTAGTAAAAAATTTACCTAAAGGTTCTTATTATATTGAATTATTTGTTCCAAAGCAAAAATTATCTTTTAAAGAAAATGCTTTTTGTTCTTTATATGATATAAAAATAGAAGCAAAAAAATCTACTAATCATTATAGATTAAAAGATTTAATTAATAAAATAGAAATGATGAATGATAATTTAGATATTCCAGTAAGATTACCTTATACATTAAATGAACCAAAATATATGATTGCTTATGGTGAAAATGCATATATTAATTATATTAATAATTATTATATGAGATATAATAATACTTATAAAAATAATCCTAAAAGTATATTTTTAATTAATACTATTCCTTTCTCTTTAGAGTATGATTCTGTTTGTGATTTTAATATTGATTTAGAAAATAATGATATTGATAATGTTCAAATTGCAATAGATAAATTTACTAATTATTCAAATTCACAAAATAAATTATTGAAACAAGGAAATTATACTTTAGTGGTTAAATTAAATAGAACTGTAGAAAAAGGAGTTTTAAAACCATATAATGATAATGAATTACTTTCAAAAATAATTAGATTATATATTGGAATATCCCCTCTTTATAGAATAAATCAAGTATATAAATATAATGATATAATATCATCTTACCATCAATGTGAATCTAATCATCTTCCTTTAATAATTAAAATTGATGATAATTCAAATGAATTTCGATTTATTGAATCTAAATTTACTGTTAGAAGAAGTGATATTAAATCAAAAATAATTTCAAATTCTACTTTAATATTAAAAAATTCAAATAGAAATAGAGTAATTTGTGAAATTGGAAGTGATTATGTATTTAATAAATTTATGTTAAATATCATTACAGAGAATAATAATATTTATTATATGAAAATTAATAATAATATTGGATTTTTAGATTTAATGTTACCAAGAGGAAATTATACTTTGCAATTTGTTTTAGAAGAAGATATCATTGTAGATATTAATCAATTATCTTGTTTAATGTTAGATATTAATATTCATATAATGGAAATTGATAAAAAGGTAATTTCAAAAGGAGAAATTTTAGGAGAAGAGAAAAACCAAAATTATTTTTATAATACTAAAAAATGTGATGGTAATATTATTCCAATAAGTTTATTATCAAATAAGAATATTTATAATGGTCATTATTTACTTCATTTACCAAATGCTTTATATTTTAAAAATACTCAAAAATCAAAATACAAAAAAAATATTAATGAAATTGATATTAACATTAATTACAATAGCATAATTTTAATTTCAACTTATGTGACTCAACCAAATGAATTTTCGATTTATCCTCGAATAAGATATAATGTAATTCAGAATAATAAAAAAAAATTAAACTATAAAATTCCAAAATTAAGTTTATTAAGTCAGGAATTAAATGATAGAAAAACATATTTTCATTTAGAAAAAAAAATACAAAATTATACTTTAGAATTATCAACTGTCAAAGATACAATTAGTGAAAGAATTTGTCCTAAATATGATTTAGATATTTTAATTGATGATATTGATAAATTATATAATAAATTTAAATGTCAAATTAAAAATAATAAAATTGTAACATTGAGAAAACCAAATCAAAATATAGGAATAATAAGTGATAAATCATTTATAGAAAAATTAAATTATTCAATGTTTACAGAAAAAGAATATTCTTCAAAATCAAATTTAAAAGGAGTTTTAACATATAAAATAGATTTTACTTTATCACCAGGAGAATATTTTAATAATAATATAACAACATATCATATAATGATAGATTTAGGTTTTGAAAGTATAATAAGTAACTTTAAAATATTATTATTAAAAGGAAATAAAATAATTAGTAGATCATCTCCTTATTTTAATTATAAGAAAAAATCATTTAAAAATCATATTTTATTAGAAACTATAATTTCTAACTCAGATTCTCCAGAAAATAAAGAAATATTTGATGATTATTCAATTTATATTATTGAAAATGCTTGGCATAATATAACAAATATATTAAAAGCATCAACAAGTGAAAAAGATATAAATAATATTCCACTTTGTGTTCCATTTACTTATACATTTTTAATAAATGTTAAAAATTATAAAATTGATAATCCTGAAATTATTTCTATTTATCCTCCTGGAAATGAAATATATAAAATTAATGGTCAAGATTTAAATATTAAAATTACTTTAAACAAATCTCCATATACAAAAAAAAAAGAACCAATTACTATGATGTTTAATAGAGATGAAATGAAATATGCTTTTTTTATTAGAAAAACGGTGAATGAAACCAAAAATTTAACTTTTATTTTTTCTTGGGAAGAAGATAGAATAAATAAAAATCCTAAAATTAATCCTTATAAAGTTATTTCTGCCAATGACATAAATAATAAAGAATGGTATATAATATTTAAAAATGAAATATTTGAAGATAATTCAGAATACGAGTTTAAATTTGAAGAATTTAGTATTTATGACAGTTCACATTATTTTTTTTCTGGAAACACAGGAATTTTCAGTGAAAAAATTTATATTAAAACATCAAAAAATACTCAAATTTTAGATGATAATCCAATAGAAGATGAAAGTGATTTATCAATTAATAATATTGTTTCAAAATTAATAAGTGAAGAAAATGAAAAAGAAATAATAATAAATGAAGAATTAGATAATAAAAATATTATTGAATCTTATCAAAATTGCAATGGTCATGGAAAATATTTTTATGATCAAATGATTAAGAAATATATTTGTTCTTGTTTTGATGGTTTTAGTGGAAAATATTGTGATTATTGTGAGGGTAAAATTGAAGATAATAAATGTATTGAAGATGATAATGTAAATGATAATTTAATTGATACTAATATTAATGATAATATTCATGAGAGAAATGATAATGAAAAATATTTAGATTGTGAAAAATGTTTTAATGGAATTTGTGACAGTAAAATTGGAAAATGTATTTGCGATTATGGATGGAAAGGGAAATATTGTGATGAATTAGTTAATAAAATAAATGATAATAAAAGTTTGATTGAAAAAAAAAGATGGAACATTTCATTTATTAATTATTTTTCAAATTACTTTAGAGAAATTATAGGTTTTATTTTTATTCTTTTTATTCTTTATGTTTTTAGAAATGTTATCAAAGGGAAAAATAATCAACAAATAGAATATAATGTTTTAGGACAAAGTGATGATGATACTATTAATTCTAATTCTATTAATGATGATGGGAATGATAATAATAAATTAGAATTAATGCCAACTGATTAAAGAATATTTAATTTATATTAAATTTTTAAATTATATATTTATAATAATAAATTTAAAAAGAATTTCTATATTTATTATAAATTACTTATTTTTTTATACAATATTTTATATTATTTTATTTTAAAAAAATTACCAAAAAATATATTATTTTAACAAGGTATTTTATACAATTTATTTTTTAATAATTCATTTTCTTTTATTAAACTTCGTTTTTCTCTATCTAATTTTTCATTGTCAAACATTTGATTACTAAAATCCTTCCTAATTTTTTCACTTTGATTAAATAAATAATTATAATCTTGTTCTTTTTTATTATATAATTCTTTTAAATTAATGATTTCCTTTTTTAAATTTTCATTATTTTTTTCCAAATAAATATAATCATTTTTTAAATTATCCTTTTCTTTTTTAATTCTTTCTAAATTTTTTTTATTTAAATTATTTGATTCACTTTCAACTAATAATTTATTATTAATAATCTCTATATTTTGTTTTAATTGACAATTATTATTATTTAAAGAATCAATTTTTTTATTTAATTCATATATAATATTTTGTAAATTCTTATTATTTAATTGAGAATTATTTAATTCTTTATTATTTTTTTCTATTTGATCAATTAAATTTTGAATTTCATATTTATTATTGTAATTTAAATCTTCTTTTTCTTTTTTATGTTCAATTTTTATTTTCTCTAATTCATCATTATGAGTCTTTATTAAATCAGTAATTTTTTTTTGATTTTCTTTTTTGATTTCTTCGTTTTCATTTTTTAAATTTACAATATCATTTTTTAATTTATTTATTTCTGAATTTAAAATGTTATTTAAATTATTATTTTCTAATTCTATTATTTTTTTATTTAATTTTTCAATATCTTTTTTCAAATTGTTATTTTCATCAATTAAATTATTAATTTTTTCTTGTTTTTCATTAATAATCAATTTTTTTTTTTTATAAATTTCTTTTTCTTTAATTTTATGATTTTGAAAATCTTGATTTACTTTGTTTTGTAATTTTTTGATTTCATTTTGAAAAGCATTTTTTAATCTGTCTAAATTATTTTGAAGAGAATTAATTTTATATTTTAATTCTAATTTTTCTTTTTCACACAAACGTTTTAATTCAGTTACAAATTCTTTAGTATATAATTGGTTAATTTGATTATTTTGTGAATTGATCTCATCAGAAAAATTAATTGAATTATTAAAAAAATTATTAATGTCCTTTTCTTTAGAAATATAATTATTATTTTGAGAAAATTGAGAAGGAGAAGTTATTTTAATATCATTTTTATTAATTAAAGGAGAATATAAAATATGATTTTTTGAATTTTCTAAAATATTTTTCCTATTATGATTCAATTTCATTGAATTTAAATGAATTGAATTATCACATTTTTGACAGAAAAAATGAAAAGGATTACATTCATAACAATAAAAAAGAGCATTTTCACTTTTACATTTTTCACATAAATAATTAGAAAAATTATCAAAAGACATATTATTTATTAAAAAAGTATATTAAACAATTAAAATAAATAAAAATTATTAACTAATGAATAACTCAAATTCTTCAAATGAATTTAGTAAATCTTTAAATTCTACTCATTTTTCTCAAATTATTCCTTCTACAGTTATTGAACTTCCTAATGGAGGTACAAAAAGATTAAGACAAAAGGAAAATTACGTAGATATAATTAAAGAAAGAAATAATTATTATACAACAGATATTATAAATAAAAAAAAACATAATAGAGTAAAATCATTTCAAGGAAAGTTAAAAATAAAAACAGAATCAAATGACTTAAATCAAAATAATTTTAATTATAAAAAAATTTATAATTATAGTGCTTCACCTGGAAATGTTAAAAAAAATAAAAATATTAATTTTAAAAGTGAAAATTATGAATTAAGTGATAGTTATAATAATCTAAAAATCAGTGGGAATAAAAGTTTAAATAATTCAAATAAAAAAAATAAAATTCCAAATTGTTATCAGAAATCAAGTATTTTAAAAAAAAGTAATAATAATTCCTTAAATGAATCTAAGAGTAAAATAATTAATAAAAATGAAATTGATAAATATACTAATTATAATTCATATAAAGTATTATCTAATCATCAAAAAAGTAATTCAGTATCTTATAATAAAAAAATAAATGATAATTTGAGTAATTCTTCAAGTAGAGATAATACAAAAAGAGCAAATTCAATTAATTCTTATTTGAATCTTGAAAAAAAACAATATTTAGGACTTCAAATGGATTTAATAAGTAATTCTTCTCATAATGATAATATTAAAACAAGATATAATTCTAATGAAGAAAATATTTTAGTTAATTCTCATAATGATAATATGAAAAATTCTGATTGCAGGAAAAAAATAATTTCTTTAAATAATTCAAATAAAATAAATAATAGTAATTCTGGTGAAATAAATAAGAAAATAAAAGACCCAATTTCTAATAATTTATCAGAAGGAATTAACAAAAATAAAATTGATAAAAAGAAAACAGAAGATAAAAGACAAATAGATATTTCATTATCATATAAATATCTACCTTTAAATCAAAATAATGGTAATTTAAGTCCAAATGGTCCTTCTCTTACTTTAAATGATTTATCTAATTCTTCAAATAAAAATGATGTTAATGTTTATAATAGAAATAATGAAAATAATGTAAATTTTTCAGAAGATAAAAATAATAAAATTGATTGTAATTCTAATAATAAACAATTTAACTTATATGAATGTGAAGGTAGTAATTCAAAAAATTATAATTTTATTAAACAACCAAGTGATTATTTTGGAGGAAATTCTAAGGTGAATTTTAATCTAAATAGTAATTTTATTGATAATAATATTGATGATGCTTCTTTAAATGAAAAAGAAAATTTATTAACAAATGATAATTTAAATAATTACGATTATACAAATAATATTCAGAGATTTTTTAATAATGGAAATGAAAAGAATTTCAATATGAGTGAAAATAATTTTATAATTGAACAAAATCCAAATTTAAATTCTGGAAGTTATCATATAGAAACTGATGAAGAAAAAAGATTAAGTGAAAAAATAAAATTAAATCATTTATTAGAAAAAAAAGAAGATGAAAAAAGTAAAAATGATGGATTTAATAATAACATTTTAAATGAAAGGAAGCAAAATAATAATAATAATTTTAATAACAAAGAATTTATTAATAATATTTCAAATGAAAATAAGAAATCTTTTTCAAATAAAAAAGAAGAAGGTAATTATGATTTAAAAATCAATAAGTTTGAAATTGAAAAAGATAAGCAAATAAAAGATGAAGAAGAAAATAATAAAAAGAAAATACAAAGAGAAAGAATTAAAAAATTAGAAGAAGAAGAAAAAAGAAAAAAATTAAAAGAAGATGAAAGAATAAAACAATTAGAAGAAGAAAAAAGAAAAAAATTAGAAGAAGATGAAAGAATAAAACAATTAGAGGAAGAAAAAAGAAAAAAATTTAAAGAAGATGAAAGAATAAAACAATTAGAAGAAGAAAAAAGAAAAAAATTAGAAGAAGAAGAAAGAATTAAAAAATTAGAAGAAGAAAATAAAAAAAAGAAAATAGAAGAAGAAGAAAGAATTAAAAAATTAGAAGAAGAAAATAAAAAAAAGAAAATAGAAGAAGAAAAGAGAAAAATAGAAGATGAAATTTATAAAAAGGAATTAATATTACAGATGGAAGCCGAAAAAAAAATTCAAAAAGAAATAGAAGAAAATAAAAATGAAATGGAAAAGGAAAAAAATTTATTTGAAAAAAAACAAAAAAAAGAAAGACAAAATCAACTTAAAGAAATAGAAAAAAGTGATTCAATTGATGTTAAATTAACATTAAATCAATTAACACCAAATGTTGATGATAATAATGATTATTATCAGAAATACTATGAAAAAATAAATTCGAATGAAAAAAATTATAATTATTATAATAGGGATTTAAATCTAAATAATAACGATATAAAAATTGATCATGACAACTTAAATAAGAAAAATGAATTTCAAAATCAAGAGAATAGAAATTATCTTTTTAATAATAATAATGATAATATTATTGAAAATGATAATAATCAAATTAAAAATAAATACAATAACGATAATAATAAAGAATATAATAATCAATTAAATAATAATAATAATAATAATAATAAAGAATATAATAATCAATTAAATAACAATAATAATAAAGAAAAGAATAATCAATTATTCGATTATAATGATCAAGATAAAATTAATCAATTGAAAAATAATACTGAATTCAATAATGATTATAATCATGAAAATAATAATCAATTCAACAACAATAATAATAATGAAAATAGAAATCAATTCAATGATAAAGAAAATAAATTTAAAAATGATAATTTTAATTATAATAACAAAGAAAATAATAATCATTTTAAATATGATAATAACAAAGGAAATAATAATCAATTCATAAATGATAGATACAACGAAAATAAAAATAAATTTAAAAATGATAATCTGACAAACAATAATAATCAATACAATGTCTATGATAATAACAATAACTATAATATAGGAAATGAAAATCAAATTAATAATAATAATATTATAAATAATAATAATAGTGAATTATATGATGATAAAAAAAATAATAACTTCGAAAAAGAAAATAATTTGAATAATATGATGAATAATCAATTAAATGAAAGAAAAAAAAATAATATAGAAAACAATAACAAATCCAATAATCAATATGACAATAAAAATAATACAAAGGAAACTGAAATAAAAAATAATAAAAAAAAAGAAGAGATTCAAAAAATACCTTTACCAAATAATAAAAATCAATTAAAGAAAACAAGAAATGATGAAAAAATTAATGATTCAAAATCAAATACTCAAAATGATGATTTAACAAATTCAAATGATTATTTATATAGTGAAGATGAAAATAATATTAATAATAATAACATTAAAAAAGAAAATATAACTAATAATTCAAATATAGATAATTTAAATATACTTAACACTGATAATTCAAATGATGATAAAAAAAATAAAATAAAAGATTTAAAAAATAATAATAAAGAAAAAATAGAAAATTCAATTTCATCAAAACAAGAAAATAAAACTTTATCAGATGTAAACTTAAGTTCAAATAATTCAGAAGAAAATAAATCAACGAGTAATATATTTAATAACCTTAAAGAAAAAAATAAAAAAATATTATTAGATGTAGGAACACAATATTATGATATAGAAAATGATAACAATGATTTAAATTTAAAAATAAAAGAAAATATTGAAAAAAAAAATTCAAATATAAAACAAAAAAGATTATCTAGTTTAGATAATGATAATAGTGAAAATTTAACATCTTATACTAAAAAAATGGAAAGTGCAAGAATTTCTTATGTAAATATGTTAAGAAATTCATCAACAAAAAAATTATTTTCTCCTTTATTTGAGAAAGAATTATCTCATAATCCAAGTTCTTTAAATTTTTTTAATAATAATACTTTAAAAAGTAATTTTTTAAAAATTGATAATGACTCCGATGATTTTTATAAAATAACTCCTAGACAAAAAGTTTTAGATGAAAATAATTTAAATAATAATTGTTATAATATTCCTTGTCATTTTGGTACTGAAAAGAAAAAAAATAATAAAATGTATATAAACCAAAATGAAAGATTCAAAAAATGGAATAATAATATTATAAAAAGTTATAAGGATGATAAAAGTGAAAGAAGTTCTTTAAATAATAAATACATGAATAAACATTTATTTTCTGAATTTAATAACTTAAGTACTTTAAATAATAATAATAAAAAGAAAAAAGATGAATTTGATAAAAATAATGATATTATGCCTCCAAATCCTTATAAAACGGTTTTAGATGCAAGAGAATTTTTTTTCTTTAATGATTAATATAAATTAATAGTTTATTTTTAATTATAATTTTTTTACTTTTAGATATTATTATTAAATATATAAAAAAGTAAATTAAAAATGGAAAATAATTTTATATATTTCATAATAATTAATCATATTTATTTATAAATAAATATATATATTAAATTTGTTTATTCTAAATCAATTTGCATTCTTGATTTATCTTCTAAATAATTAATTTTTTGAGGATATAACTCTTTAAATAAATTAGTAAATGTAATTTCACTTTTTATTGCATTTGAAATTAAAATATGATTTATTGTATTATATAATTCTTTTTTGTTTCTCTTTTCAGTTATATAATAATTCTTTGGATTTTTATTAGAATTAATATTATCATCATTCATAATTGATTTCATTTCAATGTTTTCATCTAAATTTGAACTATTTTTTTTATTATAAATTATTGGATTAATATAGTTTTCTTTTCCAATTGGATATTTCATTTTTTTTTTCATAAGATTATTATTATTATTAAAATAATTATTCATTTCTTGTTTATCATAAATACTTTCAAAAAGATTTCTTCTTCTTAAAAGTTTCATTATCTTTTTACTTTTTAATTTAAATTTATTTATTTCTTTTAAATATGAAATCAAAGTTCTAGAAATTTTTTTTGAAAATAACTTTTTAAAATATAGTTTTTTTAATAAATTAATTTTAAAAAAAAATAAAAAAAAAAAATGAGTGTTCCTCAATTACCAAAAAACAAAAATTGTAAAAAATAAAAAATTTAAAAAATTTAGGTTTACATTGTATAAAATATCAAATTCAAAAATGTTTTAAACCTAAAATAGTATAATGAATAAATAACAATTTAAAAATAGAAAAAAAATAAATTATACTTTATTGAAAAATGGAGAAAATATTTATCAAAAGAAACAAAATCAAAAGATCATTTAAAAGATCCTTTTGAAATTTTAACTTTACTTTGGGCACATAAAGATGTAATAAAAGAATTAGAAAATATAAGAATAAATCCAAATTTATTAAATAAAAAACAAATAAGAAATGATTTAGAATTTTATATTCCTCAATTATGTTCTTTTTTATTATTTGGAGAAAATGATTATATTAAAATAGTTTTTTCTTTTATTTGTAAATCTTGCTATTGTTCTTTTTCCTTTGCTCATAAAGTTATTTGGTTTTTAAAATCTTCAATTGGAACAAATGAACAAATTAATAAAAAAATAGATGATGCTATTAATATTATTCAAACTATTTTTAAAAGTGATTCTAAGGACAATTCTATTGAAAATTTCTTTTTATTTGGTTCTAATGAATATATTGATTATCTAAAAAATAATCATTTACAATTTGATTATTTTAGAAAAGAAATTAAAGAAGAAGACAATGAACAAATTAAAAATTTTATTATTAAAAAAAATAATTTTCATAATTTTATTGATGAATATATTGATGAACAATATTATAAAGAAGCAGAAAAGTATAATTTAGATAATAAAAATATAGAAAAAATTGAAATACCATTTAATTTAAATTTTAATAATGAAAAAAATTCAATTGAACCTAATGAAATTTATTTAAATTTATTTCAAAATTATGAATATGTAACAAACGATGAAAAAAATATTAATTTACAATATACAAAACCAATAACTCAAGATGATATTAACTTAACATCTTTTTTATCAAATCTAAATTTTTTTGATCATTTATGTAATATATGTGAAATATTATTAAATACTGGAATTAATAATAGAAAAAAAGTTTTATTAAATGAGTTAAAAAAAGTAAATAAAATTTTACCTTCTAATATTTATATTCCTTTTACTAATCATTCAATGAAAAATTATGTTATTGCTTCGATTCCAATTTCCGAATGTCATATTTTTAAAACTAAACAAAGAGCACCTTATATGATTACTTTAGAATGTTTTAGATTAGATGAAATTAATTTTCACAATGAAAATTTAAATTTTAATAATTTTCATTTTATTCGTAAAGGAAATAGAAGATTAAGTGATTCTGCAATTAAAAATCATAAATCTATTAATTCTTTCCTTAAATTCAATAATTTCCCGAAAAAAAGAAAGATAAGTGATGAAAATAAAATGGATAAAAAAATTAAAAAGGAAATTAATCCTTATATGAAAAATAAATTAATTTATTTATATGAAAATGAAATTAAATGTAATAAGCCCATAACAATAAAGAATTATTTTAAAAAAGATGAAGAAAGTATATTAATAAATAAAAGAGAAAAATTAGCAAAAATTAAAAATTCAAATTCAAATTTATCAAAATCAGCGAGAAAAGAATTTAAAACAAATTACAAAAATTTAAATGAATCAGACGCATCATATATTAAATTATCAGAAAATAATAATAATAAAAGTTTATTATTTAAACGTTTTAAAAATTCAAAATACAGGAAATTAGAAGAAGAAATCCCAAAAAAAAATTTTTTCAAAAAAATAATATATAAAAATTCATTAACAGATACATCAGAAGTAAATGAAACAATAAATACTGAAAATTCAGATAATAAAAATAATATAAGTGAAAAAATAGAAAATACTGAAATACCCAAAGAAAAAAAAAATGAAATAGCAGAAATTTATTCTCAAATGAATAAAGATTCAAATGATATTTTCGGGGAAACATTAAAAGAACAAACAGAGCGTTTGAAGAAAAATTCAATATATGGTAATTTAACAACATATAAAATCTTTAATATAATAATAAAAAGTGGAGAAGATTTAAGACAAGAACAATTTGCATCTCAATTAATAAATGAATTTCTTCAAATATTCAAATTAGAAAAAGTAAAATGTTATTTAAAACCTTATGAAATAATAGCCACTGGTAAAAATGCAGGAATAATAGAAGCAATAGGAAATGCAATATCTTTAGATGAAATGAAAAGAAAAAGTAATTTAATGTCTTTAAGAGATTTTTATATAAAAAATTTTGGTCCAATAAACAGTAAAAAATATAAAAATGCAATTAAAAATTATATAAGATCACTTTCAGGTTATTCATTATTATGTTATTTTTTACAAATAAAAGATAGACATAATGCAAATATAATGATTGATAATGAAGGTCATTTAATTCATATTGATTTTGGTTTTATGTTAAGTAATGCTCCTGGAAAAGGATTAAAATTTGAAAAAGCTCCTTTTAAATTAACTAATGATTTAGTTGAAGTTCTTGGAGGAAGTAATAATAAATTATTTGATGAATTTAGAAAATTATTATGGAAAGGTTTTATTGCTTTAGTAAAACATCATGAAAAAATATTAATTTTAGTTGAAATGATGTTTTGTGGTCATGGTAATAATTTACCTTGTTTTGAAGGAGGACAAAATTGTATTATTGAATTAAAGAAAAGATTCATTCCTTATAATAATATGAAAGGGAGAGATTATATGAAACATGTTGATGATTTAATTTCATTATCACTTGGTAATTGGAGAACTAAATGGTATGATAAATTTCAATATTATGTTCAAGGAATTATACCTTAGAATATATTTTTATTTTTTTTTGAGTATTTTTAAGGTTTATGTAATTTAATTTTTAATGAATTTTAAATTACTTTTTTTAAATTCTTACCCAAATCAAAAGAATACTATTATTATTAAAGGAATTTTCATTATTATTTCCTGTAAAAAACATATAAATTTATTTTATATTTGATTTTTTGATGAATAATTTAGTATTAATTCTTGTAATTTTTTCATATATAATTGAAAATCAGATTTATTTTTAATTGAAAATATTTCAATTAATTTTTTATAAACTTGACTAAGAGAATTAAAAGAAAATTCATCTTTATATTTATTCATTATTTTTTCTTTTATTTCAACAATTTTTTTTAATTCTTCAACATCATTTGTATCTTCATCGAATATATATTTAAATTTATTTAATAATTTAATTTTTCTTTGTATTATCAAATCAATTATTTCTTTTCTTTCTTCAGGTTCAACACTTAAATTTTTTAAATATTTATTACTTATATTTTTTTCCCAAGAAAATTCAATACAATAAAGTTGTTCATTATTTTTTATATTAATATAAAAATCTATTATATTTTGTATTTTCATTATCAAACCATAAAAATCAATTTTAATTTTTGTTTTATTTTTTTCATCAATTGGAGAACAAATTAAAATATTTAAATCTGTAATAATAAGATATTTTTCTTTTAAGTGTATATCATTTTTCTTAGAATAGGAAATTTCTTTAAATTTATATAATTGATTTTCCTGATTTCCAAAAAAATTATTAATATTATAAACTTTAGAATTTAAAATATATTCTCCATGAAATGAATATAAATTATTATTATATTCTTCATCAATTAAATTTATTATAAGAGGAAATTTTTCTATTAAATCTAATATATTTTTATTTACTGGTTTCCATATTGGAAAAATTAAATTTAGGAAATTACTGCAATCATATAAAGAAGGGAAATTAAACTGTAAAAAATATTAAAAATAATTTACGTCTGTTAAACATTGTAATAAAGGAGGTTCTTCTGGATAATTTTCATTAATTATTATTGAATAAAAAATATCTTGTATTCTTGTATTATATTTAGATTTAGGCGGTAATCTTATAAAAATTTTAAATTCATTATTTTCTTCTTTCCTTGTATATATATAATAATCTTTCGAATCTTGAGGAAATTTAATATTTATTTCTATTTGAATTTTTATTATTAAAAATACCTTGTGTAATATATTCTGTTAATAAATGAAAAGATTCAATTTTATCATTTTTTAAAATATTTTTTGAGTCATGATTTTTTTCAACCATTTTTAAGTCTATGAATTTAAATAATAAAAAGTTAAAAAACTATTTTTAAAGATGAAATTAATTGAATAAACACAATTCCTACTTAATTATTTCCTCAATTTTAAACTATTTAGCAAATAACTTAACCTTTCTAATGGCTAATATTCCTTAATTAATTATTTAAAACTAAATAAAATACATCAATAAATCATTACAATCAAATAAATCTTAAACATTATATTAATTATGGAAACACTTTAGATATAAAATAAATTAAATTAATAATCTTATAATAGGAAAAGTCTATTTAAATTTTGATGAAGATTATGAAAATTGATTAAAGATTTATGAAGGAAAAAGAAAGAACTTTAACTACTCATTTTTTATTTTTTTAAATTGATAAAATTATTTGCTTTTTTATTATATTTATTATTATATGTATATTTTTTTGTTAAAGTCATTAAAAATATTTATTTTAATAGATTCAAGTGAAAAACTTCAAAAATAAAAAAAAGGAATAAAAAAATTAACACAAAATAATTTTTTAAAAAATAATTAAAATTTTAATACAAACTTACTTTCCATTATCTATATTAATCATAGATAACTTAGAACAAGTGAAATTATTTTCATACATCCAATGACATAAATTTTGAATTAAATCAATACATTCATCTTTATTAAATCCAAAATCATTATCATTTTCATCAGGATCAATAAAATCTAAAATAAATTCATTACTTGTATCAGGAACATCTTCTGCTTTTTCTTGTGCTGTAAATTCTAATCCTTTTTCAACTTTATTACTATAAACTTGATTAACATATTCTCTAAATAAACCAACAAATATTAAAATTTTTTCATAAAATACTGGATTACAATATGAAGAAACCTTATTTAAATAATCAATAAATACATCATCTGTTATTTTATTTTCATTATCATCTATTTTTTCATCTTTTTTATGAAGATCATTTAAAAATTTATTAAATAAAGGATGTTCATAAATATTATTATATTCTTTCATTTTTCTCTTTTTATTTCTTTCACTTTTTTCTAAATCATCTTTAATATTATATAAAAAATTAAAAGCATTAAAAATAACACTTTTAAATTCTATTGTTTCTCCTTTTCTGTTTTCTTTTAAAAAATAAGAATTTCCACAAGGATTATATTTAATTCTTTCTATATTTTGTTCACTTATATCTTTTTTAGGTCTTCCTCTTCCTCTTCCTGAACTTAAATTAGTATTATGCTTTTGTTTTCTATGAGTGTATAAAGCAGGATAAGATAAATAACTTTTACCACATAATTGACAAATAAATGTTCTTCCTTCTGTATCATTTTTTGATCTTCTTCTATGAATATCTTCTTTTTTTTCTTGAGAATTCTCATTGTTGTTTTCATCTATTAAATTCGTGTTTTCTTCACTTTTTGCTTGAATTATATTTTGAGATAATTGAACTGGGTTATGTACTGAATTTTGAATATTCGGATTTGGGATTTTATATGATTGATTTGGAAGAGGCAAATTTATGTTTTTTTGATTAGTTTCTGTATTTAAATATGATGAATTTGGAAAATTCTCAGTTATGGAATTATTATTTTTTGGTATTGAGTTTTCGTAGTCTGTTTGATTTATGTCCATTTATTTACTATTTTTTATTTTTAAATTAATTTTTTGTTCTTTCTTAATGTTTATGAAAAAAGAATACTTTTAAGATGATTAAAATATTCTCACAATTGGACAATTTTTAAAATTTTAGATAAATCAACTACAAATGATGTATTAAGTCTTTTTAAAGAATATTATCCAGAAACAATAAAAGAAAAAAAGATTAAAAAGTGAAGTAAAAAAGTAGAAGTGAAAAATAAATATAAAAAAAGAAAGTCTAAAAGAAAGCACAAGTAAAAGAAGAAAGAATGAAATAAATTCACTTAGATGAAGAAATAAAATAGAGAAATAAATATTTTTTTATCTCAAAAATTCACAACTTTTTTTCATTCCAAACTTTTTTTCTTTAGAAGATTATATTAATATTTTTATAAAATTTATCTTTGAAAAAATATTTAAAATATTAACTCAAATTTAATATAATTATCTTTTACTTTCATAAATTAAATTAATAAACATTGTTTTTAAAATATATTTTTACTTATTCATTCAAAATGATTTATTTCAATATTAAATTTTTTCTTATTATTATTTTCGATATTTATCCAAACATAAAATCACTTAAATTAATTTTAAAAAATGAGTTTGAATAAAAAAGTAGAAAGAAAAGAGCATCAAATTGATTCTCAAAACATCCCAAAAAAAATTCAAAAAAAAAGAGAAGAAGATCATCCTCAAAAAATCATTTCGAAAAACCTAATTGGATTTAAAACAATTAAAGAAATAAAGACAGAAACTATAAAAATGTTTAATGATTTATCACCAGAAGACAAAAAAAATAATGATATATTATTAAACTTAATAAATAATTTTGATATTATTGAAGAAATAAATATTCAATTACTTGAAAATGATTTAGATGAATTAAATCAAAAACAAAAAACAGAAAAAGACTTAGAATCGAATATTTTTATAGAACATTATAAAAAATTTAGATATACAATTTCAACTACAAAAAGGATAAATTTATTAGAAAAATACAAAAAAATAAAAAATGAAAAAGAAATTAAAGATATAAATATTAACTATGAATCAAAAGAACCTAAAGATTTGATGAAACTATTTTTATTAAAATTAATTGAAATATATTTTAAATATGAATCAAATGAAAAAGAAAAAAAAACCGATAAACAAATTAAAACAAATAAACACTTTTATGAAGAATTCTATTCAATAATAATAAATGAAGATTATGAAATTGGAAATCTATTTTATGCTCCATCAAATTTTGGAAATTTAAATTTTAAATTTAGCTTTTTATATTCTGATTTTTTAAATCTTTTTGATAGAATACTTTATAAGAAAAATGAAAATGAAGATATCTTAGAGCAAAATTATACAAATGTTCAAAATAAATTTAAAAATAAAATGAAAATTATTCAAATGTTTTCAAAAACAATTGAAAATAAAAATAATATAATAAATGATGAATTATATTATAAATATTTAAAAGTGATTTATGTAATTGTTTTACTTTGTGATAAAAGAAAAATTAGTTCTGAAAATATGGAAAAAATAAAAGGTATAAATGACTGTATGATTAACTTTATAAATAAAGAAGAACTTAAAAACTTTATAAAGGAAAATCCAAAACAATTATTCATAAAAAAAAATAATATCTTATTAGAATTGAATGATAATCTTATTGATGATTTATTATTAAATGAAATATTAATTTTTAAAGTATTTGATCAAGAATTTAATTTTGATATTAAAAAATATAATAATAGAGTATTTAATGATCTAAAATCTATTATAACTCAAAAATCATGGTATTATTGTAATTTTCAATATATTAATGAATATAATTTCATATTCACTGATAATAAATTAAAATCAGAATTTAAAAACTTTATAAGAAATATTTTAGAATCACCATATCTTAAAAATATTTATAAAGAAGTTGAAAGTAGATTTGATAATAAAACTTTATTTGAAGATGATTTTGATAAAATTTATGAAGAAATTTTTGAACATATTTATTTTTTTCCTTTTCCAATTGATGATACTTATGGTTATGCATTCAAAAGAAGTTTTGATATTTTTATTACTATGTATGACATTAATAATGAATCTTTTGATTTATTAGGACGTTTATACGCCAATTGCAATGATATTATTCATGAAATATATCATATTTCAACTTGTTATTATATTATTAATTCAGAAGAAAAAGATTTTATGAATTTTAAAAGTAGAATTCCTAGTAAAAATAAAAGAGAATATACTCAAATAAATTTTATTGATAATATTCAAAGTAAAGATTTAAGAATTAAAAACGAAGAAAATATTGATTTAGGTGATTGTATTGAAATTGAGTGTTATGGTTTTTATATAAGAGATTTTACTTTAAAAAATGTTTTGGAATTATTTCTAAAAGAAAATTGGTACGACCCTGATAAAATAAAAAATTTTAAGAAGAATTTTTTAGAAAGTAGTAAAATAGAAATAAAAGCTCTTAATAAAGAAAAAAAAAATGATGAATCATTAATAAACATTGAAGAATATAAAAGTAAAAGTGAAATCATAAAAATTTTTTTTGAAAAATTTCCCTTAGAAGATAATAAACAATTATTTGAAAATACTTTAATATATGAAAGAAAAAGAGAATCAAATGAGGATAAGAGACAAGGATTAATATTTTCTAGAAAATTAGGATTATCAAGAAATGACATTTTCCCTGATCAAGAAATATACACTCGTCTTTCAAAAAAAAAGCATTAAATAATATCATAAATTAATAATTTAATTAATTAAAAATTAAGAATTTAATTATAATAATAAAAATATAACTAAAAATAAAATACAATAAAATAAAAAATGTTTTCAGAAATGTCAATTAATCCTTTTCTTCACAAAGGAAGAATTGTAGATAAACCTCAAAGAAAAAATGACACAACAGGAGCGTTTGGATTTCCAGAATGGCAACAACCTTTTCAATCAACTCACAGAGAACTTTTTACTCCAAAAGATTATAATGATAGTAAAACAATATTAGATAAAGAATATTTAAAAAATGGTTATTCTATAATAAATTTTAATTTAAATCCAAAAGAAAGAACATTTTTTACTACAAATAGAAGAGATCATCATTATATTAAAATGAAAAGTGAAGATAGAGTTGTTATTCCAAAAGAAAGAATTAATTTTATAAGGAATAGTAAAATTAAATTTGGTGATGATCCTGAAGTAAAAACTTCTGTTTATAATTCATTAATGATAAGTCCTAATGAAATGAAACCTAGATTTGATTATAATAAAATTAAATTTCATTATGATGAATATAATATTCATCCAATTAAAGGAATTCCTGTTTGGAAAGATCCTAGTAAAATGTATCCTTTTGATTATTTTAATTTACCTAAAGATAAACATTATATTGCAAATAAAAATACTAGTCATCTTAATATGGATTATAGAAAAGTTTGGGATCCTATTACAAATAGATATTTTGTGGGAACTACAAGAAGATCTGAAATTGAAAATTAAAAAAATAATTATTTATTTGTTTTTTTTT
>JAJJLU010003752.1:0-33550 GCA_023807065.1 Isotricha intestinalis
AATTCAATATATTCAATTCATAATTTAAGTTTAAATCAAAGTCAATGATAATTCAAATAAAGTAATCAATATAATGACAATAATTATTTTTTATTAACAATCTTAGAAAATATTACCTTTAATACTCAATTAAATATTACCATTTATATAAAATTAAATAAAAAAAATGATGTAATAAAGGAGCAGAAGATTCTTTTTATTCAATAAGTGTTGTTTCTGCAATTTATACAAGTTTATGTTTTAAGAAACTAAATGTCAAAAAAGAAGAAGAGAGGAAATATCAAATGTTTATTTGATGAAATAATAAAAAAAAATTTAAACAAAAAAGAAGCATTAATAATATTTGGTCAATTAATAGATGCAATGAAATATATGAATATATGTCATAAAACCAGAAAATATATTATTTGATGAAAATAATAAAATTAATAGATTATGGATTTAGTTTTTGTTATAAGAATACTAATATTAAATATTTTGGAACACCATCATATAAAATGCATAAAGGAGAAAAATATAATTCTGAATTAGTATTAAAGAAGATATAAAAGTATTATACAATTAAAATAATTAAAAACGATTTTTTATCTCTACAATAATTTATATATTTAAAAACATAAAAAAAAATAAAAAACAGTTACTTAGATAAATTTAAATTGAAAAACTTCTTTTTCAACACTAAAAAGGGTTTTCCCACAAATTATAATAGAATGAAGTGTCATTCCAAAATCTATATGTAAAACATCTTTAATTTTTCAACATTTAATAACTTTTGTTTCACTTCCAATTCTGGATAAATCAAATCATAAAGACTCAAACTAATGACACTTCTATATTCTTCTTTTTCATATTTTTCACTAATTTCAATTAATTCATTAAGTCCTTCATTAACACTTATACATTTAGATCTTTCATAATTTTTTTTCCTTTGATTAAATTCTCTTCTGAAATTTCTTTAACTTTAAAAAGAAGTAAAGTATAAAAATTATGAATATAATTAAAGAATATTTTCTCATAAAAAGAATAAGGTTTCCATTTTTAAGTAAAGAAAGGAATAGAAACTGGAAAATAACTTCTTCAAAATGGCGTTATTTAAAAAGTGAATTTCATTCTTTTTATTTTCATTTATTTTGAAAAATATTTTAATTCATAAATTGTTATAAAAATAGTCTTTATTTAATTAAATTAATCTATTTGAATATTTCTTTTTTATATTATTTTAATTCTATTATTTAAATAAAATAGATATTATGTAAAACAGAAAATTTCGAATTATTAGTTGGAGATCATATACCTCATTTTAAAAGTTATTATTGTAGTTCAATAAAAGATAATTTTTATGATTTTTGTGAATTAGAACTTTTAGAATTTCGAGAAAAAGAAAATTTAATAAATTGAAGATATTAAAATAAATGCATTTGCATCTTTAGTAACAAGACCAATTCATCAATTTTCAACATTTTATTTTTTTTCCTGTTAGATTATTATTTAATAGAGCAATTTATTATAGATGATGAAACTTAAATATAATAAATATAAAACTGAAAAAACTACAAAATGTAAATCAACCTTTTCAAAAATACAAGTTTAATGATAGTATTGTTATTACTTATTTTACAAGCAAATAAATTTGATTTAAAAAATGCTGCTTCTAAATCTGATTATCAAGTTATTCAATATTTAAAAAATATTAAAAATGATTAACTCTTAAAATTTCTGGATTTATATTGATTGTGAAGGCTTTAAAAATGTTACTGATAATTTTAATAATGAAATTAAGTTCAGTTATTGTTATGAAAAAATCATTAGAATTTATTTTTATTAATTATTTTTCAGTTTCAATTCGAAAAACATGAAATTTTATCTTTAAAAAATTTTACTATATTTACTAATTCAATTTATGAAAAATATAATTATAATCCTTATAAAAGTCAAACTTATTGTATTTTATTTGATGAATATTCTTTATTATTTTATAGAGTTTATTCTAATGAAACAAGAGATTCAAAATGTGAAATAAAAATAGATAATTTAAAATTTGATTTTCATGATGTTTTAGTTTTTTATAAAATTTTAAATTATACTTTTAAATCAGTTAAAGTTTGTACAAATCTTCCAATAAGACAATTTTTTATATTATTTATTATTTTTATTCATAGGAGAAAATTACCTTGATAATCTTATTTTATTATTGTTTTACTGAATTAGAATTATTTAATTTTCTTAATTTATTATTATAATTGTTAAAATATCTTAATTTTAATAAATTTTTATTATTTGATTCTATCATATCAAAAGAATTTTGTTCTTCTGTTAAATCTGGTTCTTTTATATTTTCTATTTTTTATTCTATCTAAATTTTTTTAGTTAATAATTTTTATTGTGAGATTGTTCAGAATTAAAATCAATAAAAAAATTAATATTTATCAGAAATGATATTAATTTAAAAGATTTATTTTCAATCATTAAGTCAATGAGAAGATGATTATCAATTATTTGGTACAATAAAAATAAAAAATATGAAATATATTTCAAAAAATCAATTAATAAATATTAAATTATATTCATCAAACAAATAACCAAAACAAAATGTGATATTTAATTTTTGAACAACTGAAATTTAAATAAACTTTTTCATAAAATTTCCTTTTTTTACATATTGAATATTTGATCTAATATTTAATATAGAAAAAAAATATAAATTTTATTTAATAGAAATATTATATAAAGGTATTTAATTAAAATATCTTTATAATATTAATTAGAATTAATAATATTTTAAATCATTTATATTATCATATTATCATTATTTAATTCATTTTCATTCATATCAATAGTATCATCATTAAAATATTTATTTTTTTCACATTCATTTAAATAATTAAGATAATTTAAAAGTTCAGCAATTTGAGAAAAATTAACATAAAATTTACCACAATTAGGACAAATTTCTTCTTTTTCAGAATAATCATCAATTTCATAAAATTTTTGATAACAATTATTGCTCATATAAAAATGACATAAATGATCTATTCCTGTAAAATGATTACTAAATATTTTTGTTAAATATAATTTATCAGTATTACAAAAAGAACATTTATATCCATTTATATTATTTGGAGAATTTTTTTTCTTTCTTTTATTAAATAATAATTGAGTATATGGTAATTCATTTTCTTTTGGATCTAAATTTAAGTTATTTAAATATTTAATAATTACATCAAATTTATTTTGCTTTTTTTCTCTATTTTTACAAATATAACAATTTCCACAAGCACATAATCTTAAGCCTTCTTTTCCTGTGGAATTATTATATATTGTAAATAATATTGGATTTGAATTGTTTAAATATTTAGTTAAATTAAATTTTTCTTTGTTTTTACTTTTTTCTTTTTTGTTTTCTTCATTATCTATTTCTTCATTTTCTTTATTTTCTTCTGTTTCTTTTTTTTTCTTTAAATTTTTATATTTATAACTTAATTGTTTTAACGAAACTTCTAAATGACCACTCATTGAACTTAATTTAATATTAAATATTAAATTTATTATATTACGAATTAAACCAGGATATATTGTATAATTTGTTAATATTTGATATTGAAAATAATAATATTTTTTATAAAATCGTGATTTATCTTGCATAAAATAACATTTTAAAGGGATATTTTCTTTAATAATTAAATCAAATAATTTTTTAATTGTCACAAAATATTTTTTTTCGTAATCTTTTCCAGTAATTAAATCATAATCATCAATATAATTTTTCATAATTTCAATTGTTAAATTAGGTAAATGTATATCATTAAAAATATTATCAACTTTAAATTCAAAATCATTTGGAATCATTTTTATAATTTCAGAATAATGTTCCATTTTTTTCTTCAAAACATCATCTTTTTCTTCACACATGATATCAATTGTTTTATTTTGTGATAAATTATAATCATCAACTTCATCAAAATTTAAATGTTTTAGTTCTTTAACGCATTCAATATATTCTTCGTTATCACTATCAAAAAAATCTTCATTTTCCATTTTAATGTTTTTTTCTATTTTTTCTTTAAAAAATGGAATAATTAAAATTATAATATTATATTATTTAGTTTTATTCTTTTGATTAAAAACTTTAATTAAAAAAAATAATACTATTTAAATAAATATATTTTCTTATTATATCTAAAACTAAAATTATTAATTTGATAAAATTTATAAAATAATTAAAAAACAATAGGATAATTCAATAGATAAAAAAATAAAATTATAATAATAATAATTATTTATATGATTGTCTTTTTATAATTTTTATTCTAATAAATATAAATAATAAAAATGAATTTTTCTCCTTTTAATTTCGATGACTCTTTAGAAATTAGATTTGATGATGTAATTAATCACAATATAAATAACAATCAATCAATTCGTCATATTAATAATTTTTTTAGTTTAAGTAGGAATTCAAGAGGAAGAAGAATTAATCATTTTGAACAATATTTATTTGGTAAAAGAGCAAGGACATATGATTTAAATCAATTTAAAAAAAATAAAAGTCAAAAATTAAGAAAAAAATATGGTAAATTTTTTACTGATACAATTATTTCTTTATATAAAAATAAATTATTAACTATTTTCAGAAATAAATCTGGTTATAAACATTTACTTTTATTATATCAATATTATTTAAATAAAAGAAAAGATAATAAAAAAGAAGAGTTTTTAAAATGTTTTATTTCTTTAAAAAAAATACTTTTATTACTTGAACAAAATTATGAACATTTTAATGAAAAAAAAAATTTTAACAATTTATTATTTTGTAAAGTTTATATTGATTTATATGATAATTATATTAATTTGACAGAAAAATATTTTGATTTTAAAAAAAGGAAAATGCTTTATAAAGTTGCTATTGATTTTTATAAAAAAATATCTTCTAATAATTATGAAGATATTAAATCTTATATTTTTTCTCATAATTTACATTTTTATAAAATTAATGCACATGAATTTTATTTTAAAATGTCTACTAAAAAGTATATTGAATATTTTTCTGAGAAATTAATAAAATTAAATAATTTAATTGGAGGTTTTTCTAACATTAATGACTTATTCATTTTATAAATTTTTTTATATGAAAAATTATTAAAATTAAATTATAAAATAATCATTTTTATTTCTTAAAAAAAACTTTTAATTTAATCTATTTTTAATAATTAATAAGGAAAAAAATTACTTTTAATGTTCTTTAATGTAATTAAGTATTTCAAAAAAAGAATTTATCATATCCAATCAGTCTAAGGGAGTTTAAAATATTTTTATTTTAAATTTAAGTTTACTCTACTTCATTTCTTTTATAATATATTATAATAATATTTAGATTTTTTATATTTAAATTTATTTATATTATGATTTTTTATTTTATATTATTTAAAATTAAGAAAAACAACTAATTTTATTTTGATTTTTTATTCTTGTTTTATAATTCAATTCTGGGTTAATATTAAAATACTCTTCATTTTTTATTTCTTTTTTTTCAATATTATCTTTTATTAACGTTATTAAATTTTCCTTTAAATTATTAATATTTTGTCTATTAAAACATGTAGTTTCATATGAATTAATTATTTTATATTTTTCTATTATATGTTTTATCTTCTCTGAGTCTAAACTTAATTTATTATTTTTACTATTTTGATTTAATATTAAGATTATTTTATTTTGTTTAAATAATCCTGAGAATTTATTTATATAATCCAATTTTTCAATATTTGAATTTATTATATAAAAAATAAAAGAAGATATTTGTGCAAATTGTTTTATTTGTTCAACATTGGTTTGTAAGTCAAAAAAACCAAAATCAAAAAATTTAATTATTAAGCTATTTTCATTATCAATAAAGAATCTTATATCACATCCAACTGTTTTAATATAAGTATTATTATTAATGATTTCAGGAAAAATTAATGAATTTAATAAACTTGTTTTTCCAACTTCTCTATCTCCTATAACTGAAATAACTATTTTATTTTTAAAAGAATCTGAATTCATTTTCAAAATCAATATTATATATTTAATTTAAAAAAATAATAAATTAAATTATAATATTAATTTATATTAGAATTTTTAGTATATTTTAGGTTAAAAAAAATTAATTATTTTTTACCATATTTAACTATGTTTCCTTCTAATTTAATAAACTAAATAAAAATGAATTCAAGTCAAAATAGTTTAAACTTTCAAGAAAAAAATATTAAAAAGAGAAAAAGCAAAATTAGTCTTCTTATAGAAAAAGAAATTCATAAAAAAAGTTTAACTGATTCACTTAATGAATTATATAATGAAAGTGATTCTTTTAATTCAATTTCAACTGATAATTCTTCTTTTGTTGTGAGTCCAAATATAAATTATAAACAAGCAATTAAGATTTTTTATTCTTTGGATAATGTTAATTATTCAAATGTTGAAATTATTATTTCTGAAAATGATTGTGTTAAATCAATGATTTCTTATGCTATTGATATGATAAATGCCGATTTAGAAAGAAAAAATTTTAATATGAAATTAAATGAAAATGAAGAATTATATGAACTTAGATTCTCTAAAAAAAATGGAAAACCTAAATTTGAATATCCTTACATTGATAATAATAGTAAAGTGAAAGATTTATCAAAATATTCCTTTACTTTAATTTGTAATTCACCTGAGGAATTTTTATTAAAAAGGAAAAAAATAGATAAAAAAAATAATAAATATAATAAAAAAAATAATGAATTTATAAATGACAAAAATTCATATATCAATGATATAAAAGATAATGCAAGTTCAAGTTGTTTTATTTTTTAATATAGGTATATTTTTATATATATATTATATATAGTTTAATAAATTTTCTATTTTTAATTATAAATTTGGTTAAGTAATTCCATAATAAAATTGTTTAATTCACTTTAAAAAATATAAAAAAATAATAATTTTTTAATTTTAATTATTTTCATTGTTATTATTAAAGAAAAATGGTATATCAAATTTATTTTTATCAATAGAAACTTTTTGATGAATATTTTTAGTTTTAATTCTTTCATAAACCTTATCTCTATCAATAAAGTGTTTATCAATAGAATGAAAAGTAGAACCAACTTCAAAAGGATCATTAATAGTATAATTTTTTTTAACATCAATAGGAGTATTATCAATAGCTTTATCAAAAGTATCATTAATTAAATCTTGAAAATCAGAAAAATTATTTATAACTTTTTGATAAAGGTATTTAACTCTAATATCATCATCAGCATTTAATAAAAAATTTTTTTCTTTATTTTCTTCATCTTTTATTTTTTCTTCTTCTGTTTTTTCTTCTATTTTTTCTTTTTTATTTTTATTTTTCTCATAATTTTTCATTGCTTCATATTCTAATTTTGCTCTTCTTTCTTCTATCATTTTTTTTCTTTTTTCTTCTTGTTCTAAATTTTGTTTATTTTTATATTTTATATATTCTTCAAATTTATATTCTTCTAATTTTTGAAGATCTTCTTCATCTTTTTTCTTATTTGAAGCCTTTTCTTTTTTTTCTTTTATTTGTTCTAATAATTCATTTTTCCATATTTCTGTTTTTCTTATTTTCTCTTTTTTAATTGGTTCTTCATCTTTCCAAAATGGATTAATATATTTTTTCTTATCTTTTTGATAATCATATTTATTGGATTTTAATTTTAGAGATAAATCTTCTTCAGGTAATTTATTTATTTGAGGTGTTTTAATTATTTTATTTTTTTCTTCTGTTTTTTCCTTTAATGGAATATGAGAATAATAAGGTAATAATTTATTATTTTCTGGAAATAAACTTATAAATGGATATTGATAAATAGGTAAATTTATAAAAGTTTGAAATATTGGCATTGGAAAAAAATTATATGATTGACTTGGATTTAATGTATTATATAGGTTATAATTATTATTATTATAATAATTTATTATATTATTATTTATATTATTGTTATAAGGATTATTTAAGTTTAGATTATTAATTGGTATTTGATTATTGTTAAAGTAGTTTTTTTCGATGTTATTTATTAATAAATTTTCTCTTTTTGGATTATATGTTTTCATATAAGGTGATATATTATTTTCCATTTTTTTATTTGTTTTTTTATATTTTGATAAATTTATAATATACTATTTTATTAATTTATATATATTATTTGTTATTCAAATTAATTGGTGGTATTTTATAATAATTAATCTGTATATTTCCTTCAAAGAAATTACTCAAAATATTACTTTCTTTTTCATTTAAATTAGTTTGATTAAAATGTTCTTTTAATATTTTTAATAATTTATTTTCTTTATCTCCATTAGAATAAGAATAGAAAAAATAAGGTAAATGAATTAAATTATTATCAATAAACATATTTTCTTGTAAAAATTTACTAAAAGAATCATCTAAATTTTCATCAAGAGTTTCAGCTCTAAAATAAGTAATAATTGGTTCAATATCAAATAAATCTTTATTAGTATTTAAATTAGGAGGATCAATAAAAACAGTTTCTAATTTTAATTTTTTTTCAAAGGACATATCTTCCCAATTTTCATCTAAAAAATTATTACTTTGATTAAAAATCCCGTTAAAAAATAAATTATTATTCTTAATTATACTATTCTTTAATTGAAATATTGAAATAATACTTCCTCCAATATTATAAGTTATTGTTATTTTATCTTTAAAACTAGAAAATAATTTAAAGAAATTTCTTATTACATTTTGATATAAAGGTTGTTCTTCATAACATAAAATTTTTAGAATATAATGATAATACATTGTTTGATATATGTTTAATATTAAAGCAAATTTTTGATTTTTATTACATTTCTTTAAATTAATTTTTTGTAATCTTTTAATTTTAATTTCAAAATTATAATATTTCTTAGAAGACATTAATTCATATTTAATAGTATTATTTTCTTTTTCACCTTCTAATATAATATTATCCATATCAAGAATTAAATTATAAACAGCTTTCAAACAATCAATTGATAATTCAACAGGATCAAAGTCATTAGTAGGATCAGGGAAAGAAAAAGAATTATCAATTTTTTCATCAAGTTTAATTCTTATATAATAATATTTTTCCTTTTTTTGAATTGGTAAAATAAATTTAAATTTTAATAAATTAGAAAATTCTTTTGTTGAGATTCCAACACTTTGAATATAATTTTTCATGTAACTTTCTTCTATCACACTTTTAGATTCTATTGAATAAAATTTTTCAAAATAATGAATTTTAGCAGTTTCAATATAAATAAGTATTAAAATTTTATACATTTTATATAAATATTCTTCATCTTTTTCATTTAAATATTTAATTTCTTCTTCACTGTTTTCATAAGGGAAAAATTTTCCTTCTTTCATTATAGGTAAAGAACAAACAGTAGAATAGAAATCATCAACATCAGTTAAAATTCCATTAGTAAATAAATAATTAATTCTTTCTCTTATAAAATCTAATTGCAATAAATCTTTAGAAGTTGCTCTTCTTTCAAATCCAACAAGAGTTAAACTTAATAATCTTTTAAGCCTAGGATCAGTATTTTCAGGAATATTATCATATTGACTATTTAATATTTTATTTTTAACATCCATTCCATCGAAAGGTTTATTTAACATAATTAATTCATATAAAATAACTCCAGCTGCCCAAATATCAATTGAAAAATTATAACTTTGAAAATTAAACATTTCAGGAGCCATATAACATAAAGTTCCACAAAATGTTTGTGCATTTGTTTCATTTCTTGCAATACCCATATCTCCTATTTTAATAACATCATTTTTACATATAAATAAATTTTCACTTTTTATATCTCTATGCATTACTCCTTTCATATGAATAGAATATAATCCTAAATATATTTCAGCCATCCAATTTAATATTTCATCTATTTCAAAATGCTTATTTTCTTTTTTATATTTTGCTATTCTTGTATTTAAAGTTCCATATTCTGCATATTCTATTATCATATACATTTTTCCATTTTCTATTAAAGATTCTTGGAAAGAAATTACTGTTGGAGAATTCATATGTTTTAAAAAGTTAATTTCATTAAATTTAAAAAATTTATTATCTCGTATTGTTACTTCTTTCATTGCAAATAATTTTTTAGTCTTTTGATTTCTAACTAAATAAACAACAGCAGTTGCACCACTTCCAATATCTTTTATTATTTTATAACCTTTAATAGGACATTTATTTTTTTCTAAATGTTTCATAATTTTCATTTTTTCAATTTGGAAATTTTGCTTAGTTATTGGTTTTAATAAATAATTTTCAATTTTATAATCATAGCAATCAGAAACAGTTTTAAAGTCATCAACACCACTCATAATAATAATATAAGTTTTTTCCATCCAATGATTTTCTCTGATTGTTTTTAAAAACTCAATTCCAGTAGAATTATCTTTTAATAAAAGATCTAAATAAAGAACATCAATTGATATTCCTTCTTTTTCTAAAAGTAAATATATATCTTTTGCTTCATTTACTGTTGTTGCTGCTACATATAGGAAATTCATTTTTTCTAATTCTTTTCTTACACACATTTGACAAAGGTAATCATCTTCTACTATCATTGCCATTGGACGTTCATATTCGTTCTCTTCTATTGCTACATCTGTGTCTGAGAAATCAATATCTAATTTTGATTCAGATATTTGATCAAGTTGAAATAAAGAATCACTGCTGTGTTGCTTTTTAAAGTCTACTTCTGTTAAATTTTTTATATCTTTTATCATTTTTTTTTTTTTTAATTTTTTATTTTCATTTTAAATGGAATACATACAAAAATATAATAGAAAATAAATTATTTGATAAGGATAAATGAGAATTTGAACAAATTATTTGGATTTTATTAATTCAAATTGTAACTTTGGTTAAATAAAAATATAAAGAAAAATAAAATGTAAATCAAGAATCCAAATAAATATTCAAACAATATATATAATAAGAATATATCAGATGTAAAATTTTCAAATATGATTTAAATCAAAATGACTTATCAAACATTTCTCAACTAAGTATATAAGAATCAAAAAATAATCAATAGACTTATTGTCATGTTTAAATAATTGAAAAAGATATTGAAACTTTTGAAAGAAGATAAGTGATTATGAAAAAAAAAAGAATTGATTCTTTAAAAGATGTTATGATCATTTAACCAAAACAAACAATCAATTTGATAAAATTGAAAGAATTGAAGAAATAAATATTGTTAGTTATTATTCTATTAAAACAGAAAAAATAATTAAAGTCAAGTATATTATCATTATTTAATTAATACTTTGTTTATTGATTAAAAAATAAACAATCAATACTTTATAATAAATTATATATTATAAAAAAACTATTTTTTTTAAATTATTTAAAACTTTTCAAAAATTTTAATTTTAATTTTCTATTTTAAATATCTGATTTTAATAATATGAAATATATTTTTCAAAATGACTTTTATAAAATGAACTTTTAAGAAATTGGATTTATGAAATGGATTTCTAGAATTACCTTTTGATAACCAAACTTTCACTAAAAGGATATCCTATACAGAATACATTAAGAAATGAAAAATCCTAGTTTTTTTATTATATTTCTCAAAAATTGATAAAAAGTTATCAATGACATAATTTTATATTATATTAAAGGATAAAAAGAAGCTCAACAAATCTTAGTATAAATCTAAAAAGAAATATGACTTATCTTAAAACTATTTTTAAATAAATTATAAAATTAATACTTTAAATAAATTAAACATTTAATATTTTAAAAAAAAAAGTATAATTTAAAAATTAACTAAATATTAATATAAATAACATTATAATTATAATTTTAAAAATGAATTATTTATTCAAAATTAATAATTAATTCATGATTTAAATTGTTTTTTAAATTTGAAAAATTAAACTTATAAGAATGATTGGAATAAATATAGGTGCTCAAACAACAAAATTTACTGGTGGATTCCTCACATCTAAAAAAGAAAGATATGAAACATCTGATTTTAAAATTAATCCATTTTTAAACGATATTCTTGACAGAGTTAATTTATCAATTATTCAATTTAAAGAAGCCAATATATTTTTTAGTAATTCAACAAAATTAGGTTATAAGAAGTATTATAAAAGTACTTTTGAAAATCTTTCAAGATTAATAGGTTTTAGTTATAATTTAGGAATAAATAAAAAAGAAATTGATTATTTATATACATTTGATAATTATAATAAAGAAAACAATACATTTAATTTTAAATTAAAAGAAAAAGAATATTCATTAACAGGAGAACAATGTGTTTATGCTTATATAAATGAAATAGATAAGAAAATTAAAAATAAATTAAATACAACAGAACCTCAAAAATATATATTTTCAATACCAGATTACTATACTTTTTTTCAAAAAGAATCATTAAAAAATATTTTAGATGCCTTAAATTTAAATAATATTGCTTTTTTAAATGAATCAACTGCTTTAACAATGTATTATGGTTATTTAAATTATAGAGAATTAACAAATGAAATAAAAAGTTATATATTTATAGATATTGGTCATTCAAAAACTTCTATTTTTTTATCTCAATTTTCAAGAAAAAAATTTTCAGTTAAAAGAGTTATTAATATTCCTTTTTTAGGAGGAAGAGATATAAATAAAAGAATATTTGAATTCTGTTTAAAAGAATTTAAAATACAAAATGGTAAAGATTTAATAATAACAGGAAGAAATAAAATAAGATTATTAGATGAAATAGAAAGTGCAAAAAAAAATCTTTCAATTAATACAGAAGCTTTAATTAATGTTGAATCAATAATTGAAGATATTGATTTTTCATATGTTTTAACTAGACAAACTTTTGAAAAAATAATAAGTAATGAGTTAGATTTATTAACATCTCAAATTAAAATTTTTTTACTTTATGTTAAAAAATATAAACCAACAAAAATTGAAATGTCAGGCCAATTAATGAGAATACCAATATTTCAAGAAAGAATTTCTGAAATATTTGAACTTCCTATATCTAAAACTATTGCTTTAGATGAATGTCATAGTTTAGGAAGTTTATTATATGGATATTTTATTTTAGAAAAAAATAGATTTAATGAATTAGAAAGTGTTGAATCTTTAATTAATAATTCTTTTTATTTTCAGATTAATCAAATAAAACAAACAGCTTTCATTTTAGATAATATACCTTTAAAAGGGACTATTTTCATTAGAAAAATTAATTCATTTGAAAATGTTATTAATTTAAAAATTTTTTATCATCCTCATAATTTTGATGAGAATGAATGTTTTGATTGTAAAACAGAACTTTATTCTTTTAATTGTAGTATATCAGAATTAAAAAATAAAATTCTTTCAAGTAATAAAACACCATGTATTTTTATTGATTATAAAATCAATGAATCTCATGGATTTGAATTTAAGATTGGATCTTATAATTTTGTAAAAGAAGATATAGGATTTTTTTCTAGTTTTAAAAATAAGGAAATTATTGAAAATATAAGAACTTTATCATTAAAATAGAAATAGTTTTATAATTTATGATGTATTCTTTTTTTTATTTTTTATAAATAAAAAAATAATAGAATTTTATTATAATTAATGATTTTATTCTGAATTATTATTTTGTTTTTACTTTTCAATTGATATTTAAGTTTCTTATTTATTCCTCTTTTCTTTTTTATAATATTTTGATTCTTTTAATTTAGGGATTATTTTATCTTTTTCATATTTGATTATAGATTTTTATTTTAAATTTTTAATTTCTATAATTAATTGTTTTTAATAATATTCTAAAATTAATATTGATTATAAAATCTTATCTATATTAATCTATACTAATGGCCATTACGATAAGAATAATTTTTAATTTTATATTTTGAAGAGTAATTTGTGTTTGTTTGTTCTGAATTGGAATTGTAATAATTTTGTTCATTATTAGAATAACGACGATAATTTTGTTCATTGTTGTTTTTTTGATTATAATTTTGATTTCTATAATTATTCCTATAATTATATTTGTTTTCTGGAGAAGCATCATATAGATTGTTATCTGATCTATTTTTTCTTTTTTGATGATATCTTGCAGATAATGAACCATTATTATATATAAAATTTTCATTTTCATTTTCATTTATCTTTGATGATAATAAACAATAGCTATTTTCTTCCTTTATATCTTCTACATTAATATTTCTTGTTTGATAATCATTATTATTTCCTTTTTTATCATTTTTATAATTCTTTTGATTATTTGGATTAGGATTTTTTTCACCACCATCTGTTTTATTTTCAGATGGATTTATAAAATATTGGTGATAATCTTCCATTGGAAAATTTTTTGGAGGAAATAAAAAACGTTTGTTTTCTTTAATACCTTTATATAAATTAACAAAAGCAGGATGTTTTTTTTCTCCCCATTTTTTAATTAAAAAAAGGATTTTAATTTTTATTGTTTTATCAATTGAATTATCATTCAAGGGAGCAGCCAAAATTCCAGAAAATTCTAAATCAAAAATTTGTTTAGAATTGTCACATTCTTCTCCCATTTCCAATATATAATCAATAATATCATATATTATTTTATTATCTTTATAGTCTTGAAAGCTTCTATGAATCTCATTAACTAAGCTTTTATTTTCTTTTTCATCTAAAAATAGATTTAAAAAGTCATTCCAATCATTTGCATTTTTTCCTTTATTTTTTATAATTTTTTTATATGCTTCAGTACTAGAATTAAGTTGATATTTATTTTTATTTTCATTACTAGAATTAAGTTGATATTTATTTTTATTTTCAGTACGAGAATTAAATCGAAATTTCTTTATATTTTTCTTTATATCCATTAAAACTATTTATAATATAAAATTATCATTTTAATATATAATTTTTTTAATATTATATAAATAAACAAATTCTTTATTTTTGTTTAAGATTTAATTTTTATATTTAAAACAAAAAACAAATTTAATTTCTAAAAAATCTCAAACCTATTAAAACCTATAATTCAATAAATACGATAATTTCTATAATTATTACTTTCTCAATATAAAAAACAAGACAATCTTTTAATTAAACTTCTTCTCAATTATCTTCTAAAAGAAAGAAAAAAATAAAATTAAAAAAAAAATAAAAAAAAAAAAAAAATGGAAAAAACTCCATTAAAAATAATATTAATAGGAGATGGAAGAGTAGGCAAAACATCATTAATAAATAAATACATAAACAATAATTTCAACGAAGAAGAAAAAATAACAATAACATCAAGTTATATAGAAAAAATTCAAATATACGATTCAAAAAAATACAAATTTAGCATTTGGGATACAGCAGGACAAGAAAAATTTAATTCAATAACTCCTATATATTATAGAGATGCTAAAGGAGTTTTATTAGTTTATGATATAACTAATTTAAATTCTTTTTCAAGAGTAAAAAAATGGAGAGAAGAGTTAAAAACTTTTAATAATGATGCTATTATTATTATTTGCGGAAATAAATGTGATTTTTTAAATGATAAAAATAATTTAAATAAAGAATATGTTGATAATAATTTTGCTAAGAAATTTGCTAATGATAATAATATTGATATTTTTTTCACTAGTGCTAAAAATGGAGATAATGTTATTGAAGTCTTTGAGAATTTAATGAATAAAGTTTTTGAAAAGTTTGTTAAAAATTTTAATTCTCAAAAAAATAATAATAATAATAATTTTAATAATGGAAGAAATATTGTTATTTATAATGAGGAAGAAAAGGAAGATAATGATTGTAATTGTTAAATTAATTTTTTAATTGTATTAGTATATATTATGTTTTTATATATTTATTTATATATTTTTTAATGTTGACTCATATATTTTATTTTAATTTAAATATTTAATTTTGTTAAATGTATTATTTGTGTAAAAAAAAGATTTAAGTAATTAGAAAATTATTTCTTTAAATATTTAATAAGTAATGAATTGATAATAAATTTATTTTTAAATATTATTAATCTTTTTTTTGTTTAAAATTCTTTTTAAATTAAATTAATTCACATTCAATTTGTTAATAAATAATAAAAAAATGAAATATTTTTAAGACTTAATAGCATTATTTTCTTTTAAAAGAATAATCATTAATTTTGTAAAAAAGATTTAATTTCTTTTATTTTAGCCATTACATTATCATCAATTAATTCAAAAACATTTTCTCTTAATTCATCTCTTTCATTTCTTTTTAATTTATTAGAATATTCACTTGCAATTTTAGTTAACTCTTCAATTTTTTGATTAATATTTTCAAATTCAACATCAATAGTAGGAGTAGTTTTAATATTTTTTTCACTAAATTTTTTATCTTTAAATTTACTATCGACAAAAAAAACATTTTTCATAGAATGAGAAAGAAAATCATCATCATCTTTTATATTTTCTTTTTCAATTTTAGGTTCATTTAATTCAAAAATCGGTTTTTCATCTTCATTCTCATTAAATTTATCATTACTAAATTTTACTCCATCTTTTTCTTTGAATTTCTTATTAACATTTAAATTACTATTTTTAACATATTCTGAATTATTATAAGCCTCTTGAACAATAGCAATAAAAATATTTAAAACAACAGTAATAAAAATAATAGTAAAAGAATATAAATATATTTGTCCAATAAAAAAAGAAATTCCACTTAATTCTTTAAAAACATCATATAATGAATCTCCATTAGCCATTGAATACAATATAATAATTACATCATTTAAACTTTTAAATCTTTCATTTCTCCAAAAAACACAATAACCAAACATCATATAACCTAAAAATATAGGACAAACTCCAATAAGATATCTAACTACATTTGGTAATGATTTTTTTATTGTTATATATATTGTTGAATAATCCTTTGCATATTCAATATATTTTCCTAAATATAAATAAGAAAAAAAACAACCGAATCCAATTAAAAATTCAGTTGTTATCATATTTGAAGCAAATAATGATATTATTGAAGAAAATATTTGAATTATATTTCCTAATAAACATATTATTGACCATTGATCAAAATGCATTTTCTTTTTTTTTGGTTTTGGATTATTAATATAATTCTGAATAAAACTTCTATATTCATCTTGTTCTTCATCAATTAAAGGATTATAATATATTGAATTATCACTTTGAGGTTCATGTTCCATTATAATTTTATTTTTTTCTCTTACTCTAATAAATAAACTTGCCATATTTCCTATATAATTCCAAGTGAAATATAAACTTAAATTTGCTAATATTAAAACTATTAAATGAACCCATTTTAAACTATCCATAAATAATATCATTGAAGATGATTTTTTCAATATTATATTTTGACATTGTTGTTTCACTAAATTTAATGATACTTTATAAAAACCTCTATTTTTAAAATTATATATTTGATGAATATTCCATTGAGTACAATCTAAAGTATTTGTGTGTTCATTTGGAATAAACATTTCTAAAGTGAAATTTAAAGAAAATTCAGAGATTGATTTTAAAAATAAACTTAATTTTTTTGTTTCTTGGTTAAATGGTCCTAAATCTTTTTTTTTTAAAGTATAATATTCTAAAAAAGAAACATTTTTATGTTTTAATAATTTATCCTTTATACTTAAGAAAGATACATCCATATATATATTAATATCATCATCAATATCATTTATCATTTCTAAAGAATTATCATCTATAGTAAAATATGAATTTATTGTATTTTCAACATGTCTTTTTACTTCTTTAACTGAATATAATAATTTTTCCTTCGATAATTCATCTCCTTGAGAAATAAATAAATTATATATAAAATTTTCTTGAGAACGAGAATAAATATTATTATTTGATATTAATAATATCACTTGAATTGTTGTAAATATAACTAATAATAAATGAATTATCATTTTATAAGGAAAAATACCATATTTTGAATATTTTGTTATTGGGTCTAATTTATGAATATCTTCTTTTTTTTTTGGATTATTCATTATTATTTATAAATCATTAGAATTTTTTTAAAAAAACAAATAAAATAAATAAATTAAGTTTCATATGAATTAAAAAAAATAAAATATGAAACAAAATAAAAAATCAGCTAAACATCATAAGAAATTAAAAGAAAATCCAAATGAATATAATTATCAATTTTCAAATTCAAATATATTAAGTTCAAGTTCATCAACATCAGAATTTAAAACAGTTTTAACAAATAAAGCTTTATTAGATTCTTTTCCAAATGCAAAACAAGATAAAATTAAAGAATTAAGAAATGGAATGAAAAATGAAATAAAAAGTAATAAAAGTGAAATAGATAATAATAAAAGTCCTCAAATAATAGATTCTCCTTTTTTAACTTTAATTCCAATTTCCAATCATAAAAACGTTAAAAATCAACAAAATAATATTAATACTCCTATTGGTTTATATAAACAAGAAAAAGAAGAAGTTCCTATTAAAAACAAATATATTAATGGTAAAACTAATTATACTAATTCTTTTATTGGTTATATTAATGAAGACCAATTTTTTAATATTATTGATGAACCTAAACCTTTTATTTTTCCTAAGCAATTATATAAAATTAAAACTAATCAAATTAATCATGATATTAATTACTTTAATCATACAAAATTATTTCCTGATCATTTAGTTAATTATGCACATGATTCTTATAAAACAAGGAAATTATATGAACAAGATGAATTTGTTAATTTTATTAAAAGCGATTTAATGACTCAAAAATTTGGAAATAAAATTAAATTATTTGATGAATTTTAACTTAAAAAATTAAAAAATCTTTTTTAAAGAAACTTAAATAGAATAATTAAATATAAATTAATAAAAAAATATAAAATAATTAATATAAAAGAAATAAGCAATGTCATTAATTTTTTCCTTAATATCTCCATTTATAAAAGTATTTGTAATAACAACAATTGTAAAATTAATATATATATATTATAAAAAATTTATAAGGAAACCACATAATTTAATAGAAAGATATGGAAAAGATTCATATATAATAGTAACAGGAGCAACTGATGGAATTGGAAAAGAATTTTGTAATCAATTTGCAAAATTAGGATTTAATTTAATTTTAATTTCTAGAAATTTAAACAAATTAAATCAAGTCTCTTCAGAATTTAAATCAAAATATCCAAATTTAAAAACAGAAATAATTGAATTTGACTTTACTAAAAAAACAAGTATATCAGATTATGAAGAAAATTTCTTAAATGAAAAAATCAATAATTTAGATATAAGTATATTAATAAATAATATAGGAATAAGTCAAAGGAAATTATTTTCAGAATATTCATTAGAAGAAATAAATGATAGTATAAATGTAAATATAAAATCACAATCATTCCTTAGTAACATTTTCTTAAATAAATTTTTAAAAAGAAAAAAATATAAAAGTGCAATAATATCAATGTCATCTTATTCAGCAAATTTTCCTTTGATTTATTCTTCAATGTATTGTTCAACTAAAATATTTGATGATTATTTATTAAGAAGTATAGCTTCTGAAAATAAATATAATAATATTGATTTTATTTCTGTTAAACCTTTATATGTTGATACTCCTTCTAGAAAAAGTCATTCTAAAGAATTTAAACCTATTTCTAGTGAAGATTGTGTTAAAGGAGTTTTACAAGATTTAGGTTATGATATTATTACTAATGGACATTATTCTCATTGTTTTAAAAATGCTTTGTTTAGTTTTTTAAGTGGAGATATTCAAAATTTTTTTAGAGGAAGAGGAATGAGAAAAAATAAAGAAGAATAAATAATTTTTTTTTTCTTTATTTCTTTATCTTCTTTTTATTTTATTTAATTTTTATTTAATTTTATTTCTTGATTTAAATTTAAATTTTTTTCTATAAAGCCAATTAAAAAAATAAATTAAATATAAAATAAAGTAAAAATATGTTAATTTCAAATTTAATAGCTTTAGAAGACAAAATTCAAAATGAAGAAAAAGAAATATTTTATATTCCTAAAGAGAAATGTTCTCTTCATAACTTTCCTTTAATTTTTTTTAAAACCAATTCTCCTGAAAAACCTTATTATTGTCATGAATGTATTAATCAAGAATATGATATATTAATCAATAATCAAAAAGAAGATAATTCAACTCATTCTTTTATAAGAATAGATGATATAAATAAAATTTATCAATCTAAAATGAAAGAATTAATTAAAATAAGAGAAAATGAAAATAATATTAAAAACTTAAGTGAAAAATATAATCAATTTGGGAATTATGTTATTGAATTTATTGTAAAAGAAACTAAGAAATTTATTAATCAATTAATAATTAAAAATTGTTTAAATGAAAAAAATGATTTTATTTCAGATAAAAATATCCAAGTTAGAAGTTCTATTACTTTTATTAATTCTTCAAATAAAATTATTAATGATGCAAAATCAATTGAATGTAAAGGTTTAAGTGAATTAAATTCTTTACAAAATAAATTTATTAATTCTAAAGATGATTTAATAGATGGAATACAAAAAGTATTTTCTAAGTTTTTTGGACCTAATATAATTATAAAAAGAGAAAAAAAAGAAATTACTTTTGAAGAAGATTTAGATTGTTTATTTTCTAAATTTGAAAATTTTAATGGTAATATAAAAGATATTCAAATTGACTTTCCTGATAAAAAAACTGATAATCAAAGTTGTGAAAGTAATAAAAATTCAAATTATTCTACTCAATTTAAATCTAATAATATTACTAATAAATTTAATAGTACATTACTTTTCCCTATTGTTAAGAAAAACCCTAATTTAATTGAGCAAAGAAATTTTGATGATAATAAAGATAAAGATTTAGGTTTTCCTAATACAAGTAAAATTACTGTTAATAATTCTGATTCTTCTTTTTCTATTGAAAATACTATTAATAATTGTTTAAGTAGAAAAGAAGAAAAAAAAGAAAAGGAAAATTCAAAAATTATTGGAAATGAAGATATAGTAAATAATATTATAAAAAATCAATTTGATAATTTTAATGAAACAAAATCAAATTTGAATAATAATCATGATTCTCGTTTTAAAAATTATAAAACATATAATAATTTCAATGTTATTAACAAGAAAAATTCAAATAATAATAACAATAATAATAATAATGATAAGAATAATATTAATAATAATAAGGATAATGGTAAAAATTTAATAAATGATTTTATTCATATCCAATGTAGTGATTGTAAAACTCCTTTTTTAATAACAAAAAAGGAAATAAATTGGAGAAAAAGATGTATGAAATGTCAAGAATTTTACAGGAATAAAATATATAAATCAAGTATTCCAGTGAAGAAATATTATTATCAAAATGAGAGAAAAATAAAAGTTATATGTATAACTTGTAGAAAAGCATTTTTATGTCCTATTCATTTAAGAGGTTATAGACTGCAATGTTTGTATTGTTTTAAAAAATCTCGTTATTATCGTTTGAATGGTGATCTTTTAAATGAATCTGGTGATTCTCTTTTTAATATTTCTAATAATAATAATAATTTTAATTATGATGCTAAGACTATTTCTTCTAATAATGATAAATTTGAATTTGGAGATTCTTTAATTAAAGAAACAAATGAAAAAACAAATATAATAAATAATAATTCAAATGATATAATCAATACAAAATATTTTGAGAATGACAATGAAAGACAAAAAATAAAAAATGAAATTAAAGAAATTAATTTGAATAGAACTTTTTAATTATGTTTTTTTTATTATTTAACTTATATTTTATAATTTATATTCCTTAAAAAGTTTTTTTTCAAATTCCAAAAAATAATATTTAAAAAAAAATGGGAGCAGCTTGTGCGTCACCTGAAAATAATAAAAGTTTAAAAAAACAAGGTGAAAAGCCAAAAATTCCAAAAAAACAACCTTTAATACATATAGACCAAAAAATCCTAATAACTGAATATAAAACAAATTTAGAAGATGATTATAAAATGCTAAAATTCATAGGCGAAGGTTCCTTTGCCAAAGTATATCAAGTTCAAAATCGTTTAACCGGAAATTATAGAGCAATGAAAAGTTTAAAAAGAAAAACAGATAAAAATCCAAATGGAAATTTAGAGACAACAATATTAAATGAAATAGATATTTTAATTAAATTAGATCATCCAAATATATTAAAATTATATTCCTTTTATACTAATGAAAATACTTATGATTTAATAACAGAATATTGTCCTTATGGTTCATTATATGATGAAGTAGATAAAAATGGTCCTTTATCAGAAAAACAAACTGCTTATATATTATATCAAATATTATCTGCTATAAATTATTGTCATAAAATGAATATTATTCACAGAGATTTAAAACCAGAAAACATATTAATTATTAATAGAGAAGAAGAAGATAATGAATTATTCTTTGTTAAAATATGTGATTTTGGAACTGCTAAATTATTAGAAGAAGGAAAAATTGAAAAACAATTTGTAGGAAGTTCTTATTATATTGCTCCTGAAGTTTTATTAGAAAAATATAATGAAAAATGTGATTTATGGTCTATTGGAGTTATTATGTATGTTTTATTAACTGGGAAACCTCCTTTTCCAGGAAAAAATAATGATGAAATTTACCAACATATTAAAGAAGGTAGATATGATTTAAAAAATAATTTATGGAATAATCATTCAGAAGAAAGTAAAGATTTAATATATAATTTATTATTAAAGGATATTAATAAAAGATTTTCTGCTGAAAAAGCTTTAAATCATAATTGGTTTGTTAAATATAAATCAAAGGAAATATTTAATAAATTTGAAAATCAAATTATCATTGATAGATTAATTAATAATTTAATTAATTATAAACCTATTTCTCTTATTCAAGAATGTGCTTTATCATATTTAGTTCATAATTTTAATCAAACTAGAAATGTTATTAATGCTTGTAAACTATTTAATTTAATTGATACTGATCATGATGGTAAAATTAATGAAAATGATTTATATGAAGGTTTAAAGATAAGTATTAAAAAAGATAATTTAGAAAATATTTGTCATGAAATTTTTACAAATATTGATTTAAATAATAAAACTTATGTTGAATATGAAGAATTTGTTAGAGGAGCTGTTGAGAAAGATAAATTTCTTGATGATTATGTTTTAAAATTTGCTTTTAGATTCTTTGATAAAGATGGTAATGTTGAAGTTGATTATAGAGAAATTGAAGAAACATTTAAACAAAATATAGTCGATAAAAATAAACTTCATGAATGTTTAAAAAAAATCATTGATGAAGTTGATTCTGATAAAGATGGTAAAATATCTTATTACGAATTTTGTAATGCTATGAAAAAAATGATTTATTCTTAAATTGTTTATTATTATTTATTATTTTTCTAAAGGTTTTTTATATATGAAGTTCTCTATCTTTGATTGTGAATTAAAGAAATATTTTTATGAAACTGTTAAATTAATAATTATATTAAAAATTATATGTAAAAAAATTATTGATAAATAATAATTAATATATTAAATTTCACACCAAATAATTTGTTTTTCATGACCTTCATTATAATATTCTTGTTCTTTAATAATTTGTTCATTTATAATTAAATCTCTAAGTCTTGGTAAAACATTACTAATATAATCATTTTTAAACATATTATTTCTTAAAATTGCATTTTCAATAAAATCATCCATTTTAATCCATTGTTCGTTATTATTATTTAATTTTAACAAGTGGAGTCTTTCTTTTAATATCTTATAATCTTTTTCTGCTATTTTATTATAATATTTAACCATTTGAATATATTTTATTATTTGATAAAGTAATAATAAAAACATTATAGAAGTAATGCAAATATTAATGTTATTCACCGTTCCATTATTTTTTAAAAAATACCATGAAATGATAAAAGATATAATTGTAAGTAAAATAATAATTGAAGATATTTTTAAATAATTTCTTTTCATATTTATTTTAGGATTAAAAGGAATATTTGAATTAAAGTGTATATCATTAATAACTGTATTTTGAATTGAAGTTTCAAGATGAATGTTTGGATTATGAAAATAAGTTTGATTATTATTTTTATTTTTCTGAGGAGGAATATTTTTATCTGAAGTTGAATGATATTTATTTTTTATTATTTTATTTACTAAAATTTTTTCACTATTCATATAATTACAATCTTCTTTATTATCAGAAAAATATTTCCTCATTATATCATCTGAATTTAAATTCATAATATTATTCCTATTTGATGTATTTATTTCATTTTGATAATTCATATTATTAGAAAAATTATTATTATAATTTAATGGATTATTAAAATCATTATTATAAAAATTAGGGTTTTGAATATTTGTTTGATTAAAATAATTTTGATTTTGAAAATTAGATTGATTATTATATTTTGAATTATGATAATTTGATTGATTATTTTGCCATTGTTGATTTTCATAATTATTATTTATTTGATTGGGATTATTACTTTTTATATTATTATTGCTCCATTGATTATCATTTCGGTTAAAATCATTAAAATTATTATTAATATTGAAATTATTCATATCATTTTGATTATTATTGTAATTATTGTAAAAATCTTCATTTAAATCTTTTTTATTTCCCTCATTAAATTGATTATTATTATAATTACTATAATTATAATTATCATTATAATTATTATTTAGATTATTATTATTTGGAGTTTCATTGTTGTTTATTGAATTTAGTAAATTATAATTATTATATTCATTTAAATAATTATTATTTTTATTTCCAAAATTATTTTCTAAATTATTTATTTGTTCTCCATAATTATTTGATTCATTAGAAAAACGAATATTTTCATTGTTCAAATTTTTTAATTCATTATTAGATAAATTATTATTTCTATTATTATTATTAACTCCTTGACTTATATTATTGTAATAATCTCTTAATAATTCATCATTACTATTTATTAAATTATAATTTCTATTTTGATTATTTAGTTGAGAATTTTTAACGTCATCTTTTTTTTCATTATTTTTATCTTCTCTTTCTCTTTTTTCAATATTAAAAATTATTTTCTTATTCAATAAATTATCATTATCTTTTTTATCATTATCATTTATCCTAATGACAGAAATTGTTTTAATCCCGCTTTGACTTAAATTATTATTATAATTTCCTTCATTATATATATAATCAATAATTTCACCTTCTGAATCCTCCTCAATTTCTTTTTCTAAATATTTGTCTTTAAATATTTTTTTATCTCTTCTTTCTGTTTTAAATAAAGTGTTTGAATCATTATAAATAGGAAAATAATTAATTTGATTTTCGGGTTGATTATAATTTTTACTTAAATTAAATATCCTTTTCATTTCATTATTTTGTTTAATATTGCCTTTTGTTTCTTCTGGTTTGTATAAATGTAAAGAATGATTATTTAATAAATTTCGGAAAGAAAATTGATTGTTTGTTTTGTTAGTATTTTGATTACTTTGACTTGTTTTTAAATCATAAGCCTTTTTATATAAATTAACATAATATTCTTTTGGTTCATCTTCCTTTTCAAAATTAATTCCCAATCTTCTTAAACGCATTTTTATTTCTTCTTTTGATATTTTTTGTACTTCATTTTCTAAATCCTCAATATTCATTTTAAAAAATTTTTTAAAATTTCTTTTAAATTAAATTTTGAATATAATTTTATTAATTATAGGATAAAAAATGAAAAATAATAATATATTAATAAAAGAAAAAAAACATATATATTCAACAATAAAAAAATAATAATAATATAAGACTATTTATTTTAACATTTCTTCAACAATAGCAGAATCTTCATCTCCATTACTATAATCTCCTGCTTTTTTAACACTTTTTTCTTCACTTTCCATATAATTTAAATCTTCTTTATTATTATCTTCATTATTATTATTACTATTATTATTTGATTTATTAATATTATTATCATCATTATTATTTGATTTATTAGTATTATTATCATCATTATTATTTGATTTGTTAGTATTATTATCATTAATATCATTTTCATTATTATTTATTTGTTCTTCATCATTTTTTTTAATTTGATTAAAATCAATTTTCTGAGAAATATCATTAAAAATATGTTCATGTTCATTTGTATCTGATTCTTCGTTTTTTCCAGTATTACTTTCTAAATGTTCTAAATCTTTATTAATTAAATCATCATTATTAATAACAGCAGTATTTAAAACTTGACTTCTTAAATTTTCTAAAACATTACCTTGATTATTTTTATCAATAGTTATTGGTTGTAATGTTTCAGGTTTTAATTCACTTTTTTTACTATTGGTTTCTTCTTCAATTCTATTTTCTTCTTTTTTCTTATCTTCATCTTTATTATTATCAACAATAATATCTTCAATAATTTCATCATTATCTAAATTATCTTTTACATAATTTTGTCTTATATTTAAAGATTTATTTAATTTACTATCATCAGTCATTAATCCAGGAGTAAATGAAAAATTAGGTTTTAAAGATATATTCTTTAAAACAATTGATTTATTCATTTTTTCATTTTTTTCATGTATTAATTCTTCTTCTTTTTGTTTTTTTTCTAATTCTTTTAATATCATTTCTTTTTCAGAATTATCTTTTTTTATTATTTTACTTGGTTCTTTTTCTGCATTTTTATTATCTTCATCTATGTTTATTTCACTTATATTTATATTTTCATCTAAGAAATTTAATTTTTCTATTTCTTCTTCAATAAATTTAATTTCTTTTTCACATTTTTCTAATTTATCTTTTTTTTCTTTAAATATTGTTAATAACTCTTCTTTTGAAGAATGTAAATTTTGAATATAATATTCATTTATTCTATATTCATTTTCATATTTTTTTTTATTTGATAATAAAGCTTTATCTATTATTTCAATTTGTTTTTTTATTTTTTCCAAATCATATTTTTTCTTTAGTTCTTTTTTTTCTAAATTTTTTACATTTTCAAAAACATAAATTCCATACATTTCTTTAGCCATTGATTCTAATTTACTTTCTCTTTCTTGTAAATTTTTAATAATAATTTCATTATCTTTTTCAACTTGAATTCCCTTTTCTATTTTTTTTAATAAATTATTATATATATTATTATATTTTTCACATTCAACCATTTTTTCTTTTATATGATTTGCAACTGAATTTCCTTTAATTTCTTTTTTTAATAAACTTTCTGAAATTTGTTGATCTCTTTTTAATGATTTATTATCTTTTTCTAATAAATCAATTTGTTCATTTAATTCTTCAATTGCTTTTTTTTTATTTTCTACATAATTTTCACTTGTAACTTGTTCTAATCTTTCTTTTATTTTTTCATATTCATTTTTATACATATTTATTACTTTTTTATTTGATTCTTCAATACTTTTATTTTTCCTTTTTAATTCTTCTATTATATCTATTTTTTTATCATTTTTTTTATTTTTATTTTCATTATTTCTTAACTTTTTATTACTAAAAATTCTTCCATTTTCAATTATAATTGTTAATATATCATTTAATTTATTCATATTATCTAACATTATTCCTATTTTTTTAGAAGTTTCAGCATAACTTTCAGGAGGATTTTTTAATATAATTTTATTTATTTGTTTCTTTATTTTATTATATGATTCTATTGCTTTTTGCATTTTTGAATAAGGTACTATTTTTCCTTTTTTCATATCTGGAGTTAAAAAAGGATCAGGATTATATTTTAAGTTTTCTTCCACTACTTCTGTTTTTTTTCTTTCAAATTCATTATTATCATTTTTTTCATTTTCATTGTTTTCATTTTCATTGTTTTCATTATTATTATTTTCATTATTATTATTTTCATTATTGTTATTTTCACTATTATTATTTTCAGTGTTATTATTTTCAGTATTGTTATTTTCATTATTTTCATTCTCTTCTTCTTTTTTTATATCTTCTTCAGTTGGTGATATTAAGGAACGTACTTGATTTATGTTTTTTACATTATTAGTGTCTTCTACTTCTTCATCATCTTTAAATTCAACAATGTTATTATTATTATCATTTTCAGAATTAAATTCTTCATTTTTTATTTCAATTTGCTCAACCGATGATTTTGTTTTATGTTTTTTTCTATGTCCTACTTTAGGTAGATTATTTTTTGATAACATTTTATTACGTTATTAAAATTTAATTTATTCTTATATTATTTTTAAAAATTTTTCTTTCAAAAAATAAAAATTATATTTACAATTATTGAAATAACAAGAAAAAGAAAACGCTTTTTCTGAAAAAATTATATATAAATGATATATAAGCATTAACATAACAAGAAAAAAAATAATAATGAAAATAATTAATAATAATAACAATAATATTGAAGTAAAAAAAACTAAATATTTATATTGAAATTGTTAATGATATATATTGTTTCCTTAATTATTATTGATTATATTTTTAAATAATGATATTATATATATTATTTAAAAACAAACTATTAAAAAGAAAAAAATAAAAAAAATATTAATACAATTATTTATAATATAAACATTATAAAAAACAAATAAAAAAAAACAAAACACACATTTCCTTATTTTTTCTTCTTCATTTTCTTAAAATTCACTCATAATTTTTTTCCTAACTTCTTCAGGAGTATTAAATAAATTTTTAATATTATCATCAGTTAAATCAAATTCACAAGTTTCTTTATCAATGAAGCAATGTCTAATCATAAAATCAATAATAGGATTAATAATATCATCATCTAAATCAAAATCATTATGAGTCATAAACTTAGGTAATAAAACTTCATAAGGGCAATTACAATTATCTTTTAATTTTAAAGTTTCAGTAAAAGGAATTAAAGGATCACTTTGACCATGAATTAACATAATAGGACAAGTAACATCTTTAATATAATCTGAAGAAATAAATCTTTCTTTAATTAATATATTTAAAAAACCAACTAAATTATTTGCAACAGCTTTAATTGAAGTAAAAGCACTTATAAGAAATAAAGCATTTGGTTTTCTTTGAGAAGATAAATAAATTGCTGGTGAAGTTCCTATTGATCTTCCTAAAATAAAAATATTTTTATCAGATAATTTAAATATTTCTTTTATTTTATCATAAACTATTATTGAATTTTCTAATATAGTATCACTACTTTTTTCTGAATTATAAAGTGAATAACCTGGATATTCCATTATAATTATATTTATACATAATGAAGTTTTTAATTTATCTGCCATTAATTTTGCTCCAAATATGTCTTCGGCATTTCCGTGGAAAAATAATAAAAAATTTTTTGTTTTTTTATTCATTTCTTTTAAAAATAAACATGGAATGAAATTTATGTCATTTTCGTTTTTTGATTCTTTTGGAATATATATTAATTCATTTTGATATTCATCTAATGAAGAATAGAAAAATTTTGGTGATGGAAATACAATATTATTGAAATCCATTTAATGTTTTTTTATTGTAAAATATTTTATTTTGTATTTTTTATTTTTTATATGTTTTTAAGCTTTTAATGTATTTTTAAATTTTTTTTAAATTTATTTTATATTTCTTATTTTTAACAAATATTATAAGAAAGCTTCTGATTATTGAATTATCATTTAAAAAGCGTTTATATGTAAGAAAAACAAGTGAAAATAATTATAAAAATTATGTTTTTTATGAAACGAAAAAAACTTAAATTTTTTATATGAATTTTTTAATTAGTAATTACCAAATTCTTTAAAAGAACTTTAATTCAAAATTTAATTTTATTTTATTATTTGAAATATTAAGAATGCTCAAAGAAGAATTTTAACTCCTTTAAATAAAATGAGCATATTCCAATTCCTAATGAAATTTCAGATAATTTAATAAGGTATATTTTCATAAAATCACAATTAAGAAAGATAAAAGTTTTGACAAAGAAAATATATATATTTTTTATAAATTATGAATAATTGGAATATGTGATATGAAAATAAAAAATAAAATTAAAAACGGAAGAAATTAAAAATTAAAATAAAATTATATAAATATTAATTCTTATTATCATTATTTATTTATTCACTTATAAAATATTATTATAAAAATTATTATATTCAAAATCTCAAGATAAAAAAATTAACCAACAATAAAATATAATATTCCTCAATACATATTTAAAAAATGTATAATATTTGTTCTCCTTTCAATTCAAAAAAAAGTGAAATCCTTTAAATTGAATTTTAAGGTTTTTATAGATATTAATTATTTTTCAATAAGTTAGATTAATTTTAACAATATAATTTTAGAATTTAAAAATTATGAAATTAGAGTTAATTTACTTTTTTGAAATTTATAATTCAAAAATAATATTTTCATTTATTTTTATAATATTTTTAAATTTTTAGACTTTATTGATACAATATTTTTTTCAATTTATGAAAAAATTTATTTCTTTAATAAATAAACATTTACTTTTATGGAATTTATCTAATTATCAATTAAACTTCATTTATAATGTTAAGCTTTCAAAAAAAAAAGTAAATTGTCTTTTATACTAATTTTAAAGCTATTATTAAATTAGGTAAATATAGAAAATCAAAAAAACTTTATCTTAGTAAAAAAAAAACTAATTAAACTTTATATTATTCTCAATAAAACTATAACATATTTATAATATTTAAAAGGGGTTTATTATTAATCTTATAATAATAACTAAAAAATGAATTCCAACATAATTTCTCTTCTTGAAGAAGACACAATTAAAACTCTTTTTAACTATGTAATAGAAGAAGACAAAAAAGATTATTCAATAAATAAAAATTTGATAATAATTCAAATTAAAAAATTGTTGAATAAAGATAAAATAATTTATACTGCAACTTTAAGAGATAAAAATTGTAAATATAATGGATTTTTATTTACAGAATTAAACCCAAATGAAGAACTAAATGAAAATACTTTAATAAATATAGAAATAATAAGTCCGAGAATTTTTTCTAAAAATCAAAGCAGAATATTCCTAGTAAAAAAATATAAAATAATTTCAGAAGATTTTAATATTAATTTCCTTCCTGAACCAATATTAATTAAAGAAGAAAACGGAATAATTTTTTCATCAAATAATAATAATATTGATAATAACATTAATAATAATAATAATGACAATTCATTAAAATATAATGATGAAATGTTAATGTATACTTCATTAAAACATTTAACAACTTTTAGTAGAGATTTTTTAATTTATGTTAGAATAATTAGAAAAAGTGAAATTAAAGTTTTTAATTCAAATAATTTAAACAATCCAAAAAGTGGAAAATTATTTTATTTTATAATTTTAGATAAAGATGAAAATGAAATGCAATGTACATGTTTTAATAAAGCAGTAGATAAATTTTATGATGTAATAACAGAAGGAAAAATATATGAAATAAAAGGAGGATATGTAAAAATAAATGATAGAAAATATACAAATATTAAATCAGATTATAAAATAGTTTTAGATGAAAATTCCATTATAACAGAAAAGAAAGATAATGGAAGAATAAAAGCAAATAAATTAAATGTAACAAAAATAAAAGATATAGAAAAGTTAAATATATATAGTATAATAGATTTATGTGCAGTTGTTTTAGAAATTGGAGAAATATCAATTAAACATACAAGAAATGGAGATCAACCAATGAAAAAAATATTAATTGGAGATATATCAAAACATAAAATAGAATTTTCATTATGGAGAATACATTCTTCAATTAATATAAAAAATTCAGATATATTATTAATTAAAAATGCAAAAATTGGTATTTTTAATGGAAAAAATTTATCTACTTTTGATGACACTTCAATCCAAATTAATCCTTCAAATTCAATTAAAGAAGTTTCAGAATTGGAAAATTTTATTAAAAATTATAAAGGGGAGTATGATGAATTAAGTAATTATAATGATATAAATCCAATTCAGAACAAAGATAAAATGAATGAAAAATATGATACAGTTTATATAAAAGATTCTTTAGATTCAATAGATACAATCGATGATGTAATTTCAGTTTCAAAAATATGTGCAACAGTTACTCAAATAATACATAATGAAAAAAATTATTATTTAGGATGTGCTGATTTTAATTGTAAAAGAAAATTAATCTATGAAGAAAATAAAAATATATATATTTGTCCTAATTGTAAAAAAAATTATGATGTTCCTCATTATTATTATACTCTAAGCTTAAGAATAAAAGATGCTTCTTGTGAACATTGGATTGATATTTTTGGGAAAACTGCTGAAAGTATTATGAAAATTAGTGCTGAAGAATATTGTAATATATTAAAAGAAAAAAATCAAAGTAAATTAAAAGAAATTAGTAAAATGATTGAATTTAAGCAATTTAATTTTTGGTGTAAACCTAAATTACAAATGTATAATATGTATAGTAATTCTTCAAAGAAAAAATTATATGCTTATAAGATTGAACCTATTGATCATTTAGTTGAAAGTAAAAAAGTAATAAAGTACATTAAAGCTTTATTGAATATTCATTCTTAATTAGATTTTTTTAAGTATAAATAATAAGTTTATATTTTCTTTTAAATTAATTAAAAAAATATATTTTGTAAGAATTTTCTTAGTTAAAAATATATAATTATTCTTACTTTATATTTTTTATTTTTAAAACAATTCTTTTAATGTAATTTATGAATTTAAACAAATTTATTTATCTTTTGATTCTACTCATATTCTTTTTTTCTCTAAATAACTTTAATAATTATTTTTCCATGATTTTTTTTAAATTTTTCATTATCACTAATTAAAACATAATTTAATGAATATTTCTTTTTTTCAATTTTTCTACTTTTAAATTTAATTTCTATAGGAATATTATATTTTATTTCTTCATTATTTGTATAATTTTTAATTACCTTTTGGTCCTTTAAATTTACACTACAAAAATAAATATCACTATCATCTTGAACGCAAAATAATAAAACATTATTTGGCCAATCTTCCCATTTCTTTTTTGTTATTTTTACAATATGTTTAATAGTTTTTTCTTTATCAATTATATTTTGATTTATTTCTATAGTTTCTTCATTACTTTCAAATTCTTTTTTTGATTTTAGTGGTTGTTCATTTTTTTCGCTGTTGTAAGGTTGATTAATATTTAGAAAATCATTTTTATAGCTATCATTATTATTAATATTAGAATTTAATTTATTTTCCTTATTATCCAAAGAATGATAGTTTCTATATTTTTTATCATTTGGAATTTGATTTGAACCATTCAATATATTTTTTTTTGCCTTTCCAGAAATATTTTCTTTCAAATCATTTTTTTTTTTTTCAATTTTCTCAATCAAAGAATTTTTATTTTCTAATAATCTTTTAATTTCTTCTTCATATTTTTTTAATTCATCTTCATTCTTTCTTATTTCCATTTCAATTAAAATACCTTTTTTCATGTATTCATTATCATAAATAATAAAAGCTTTCCCAATTATTCTATTAACTTTATATTTTATACTTTTGTCAACAGAGAAAAAATCATTATA